>OZ026624.1:25093410-25348410 GCA_964020975.1 Hermodice carunculata
TTCTTTAACTTTTGGTTGAGGTTTATTGGATTTGCCTATAGCGCAAACCTACGAGTTAAAGTTAGAATGGTACCTTTACTTTTAATGGCTTTGAAGATTTTAAACATATAAAATTTCAAATGGCCCTAATTTGCTTAATTTTTAAATACTGTAGTTCTAGAAATTTTCGCGCTCGATTTAATTTCGCGCTTTTTGCGCTACCACCCAAAGCGCCAAATTAAATTGTGTGAAAATAAATTGCATTGTATTACACTGAATTGAATGGCATTGGATTGCGCGAAATTAAAATGCGCGAAAATTTTAGTAATTTAAGAAAAATTGAGTTTGAGCGAAATTAAACACGCGCGAAAATTTCTAGAACTACAGTATGTTGACTATTCTAAATAGAGAAATTTAAATAGTAGGGCTATGGCATTGCAACAGTTTGCATTTCTAGTATATATATATATATATATATATATAGAGAGAGAGAGAGAGAGAGAGAGAGAGAGAGAGAGAGAGAGAGAGAGAGAGAGAGAGAGAGAGAGAGACAGACAGACAGACAGACAGACAGACAGACAGACACATACATTAGGCTTCAATGCCATCCAAATCTAATCTGCTGTCAGGTATAATTGTACTTATTTTGACATGCATAAATTTTAATTAATGTCATTTGGCACCTAGGGTGCAGGGATAACCTATAAATCAGCACTGTCAGTGCGAGTACCTTCTGTTTGTTTTCTTTCTCCTGCTTTCCACTTTCAGTCTGCTGTTGTTTCTCCTTCTCTTCTTTCTGTTTCAGTTCCACTTTCTTCTGCAAACAAAAAATGAAAGTCTCCATACAAACTTGTAACCACAGTGTTTAGTATCCAGTGGTGCTTCTGATCCAAAAGCTTGTCAGTACTGTCAAAATGTGACCCAATTCCTTCTGTGTGTCATATCTGAATGTTTTACACATAATCAGCCTAAATACTTTTCTTGTAGCTTAGTCACTGAACAATTACAAACTGTTACAATGGGTGATGTAAAGGACATAATCTGACTGCTTGTGTAGTCATGTGAGTGTGTTATGGAAGAGCTGATGGCAAAGTGGGCTAATAATAAATATGGTGACAAACGTGTGGCCAGAATTGCTTCAGTCATTACATGGAGCACTGGTGCATAGATAAGCTGCATTTGTTTTTGTTTTGTTTTGTTTTGTTTTGTTTGTTTGTTGTTTTCTTTTGTTTTGTTTTGTTTTTTATTCTTGTTGTTTTTGTTTTTGATAAGACATTGAATAATTCTTCTAGGCATGTTGGACAGAAATTGACATTACATTTAAGAACACTATTGACGTCCAGTCCACTGGTCATATGATGGATTGGCACAACTTTTTTTTCTCTGATAATACAGTGATAGAATGATTTTTCTCATCTGGAGAATTTGGACAGAAATTGACACAATGTTTAAGAAAACTTCAAAATTGTTAGCATCAGTCCACTCTCTCCTATGCCTTTAGTTTGGTCATTGACTAATTATATCACAGGCACACTTGTACACAGGTTGGCTTTGCTTTTTTTGGGGGGGGGGGGGGGGCGGAGGGCTTTGGGCTTCAGAACTGCGGAACTATAAAATGCACTTTTTTCATATTTTAACAGCTTCAGTACAAATATATACCCACTTAAAATATTCTCATTTTGTTGAATTAATGTAAAAATGTCCATGTAACTCTAAATGATACCATGAAGTACTCAGAATTGACTTGGTATTTGGAGACTTATTCTTTCAAACACTTCATAAAATTCATGAAAATAAGAACCCAAAGGAAAGCCTCTTTTAGCACAGCTTTGGTAGGAAGCGCATTTTGAGAGCCATTCCCAGTTTAAGGTGCATATTTTTGCTGATATTTGGCACATTGTTGGGACAGTAATGTATGCACTGGATAGAAATTAGGTCATCTGGACACTAGGTGGCACATGACAGACATCTACATTTTGTGGTTCATTGGTTGAACTAAATGAAAAATGTCTCATTTAAGGTGACTTTTTTTTTTTTATTTATTTGCAGGAAACAAATCCTTCAGTTCTAAAATTATATCCACACAACTGGCTCTCTACACTGGTCACATGGCATTTTCAAATTGTGTTAGGCATCATTGACGCAAGATATAAGATGGTGCCAAATTGTCATTTCTGTATTGTCTGAGCTGAGGTTTAACATGGCGTCACAACCACCCCACATAAATTACAGCTGTTAAACAAAGCAGGAACTACAATTCCAAAACTTGGCGTGGTCACTTTTATGGGGCGTCACAGTTGCCAGACTGAGGCACATGACTATGGCTTGATGTACCATGTGTGATATATTAGCCTTCCATAACTTCCTGCATCAAGGCTGGCAGGGGGAGCCACCACTGCATACCCATAGCCTGAGACCTACTGCAATCAGTTATCATAAATAAAGCTCCAGGCTGTGTGTTTTTGATTTTTACTCAATTTCATATGAATGAATGTATATAAGATAGCTACCACAACCGTTGCTTAGGAACAAATTCCACTTTATAATCAGCATACACTCACTGAAATTGCCATTACATGTAGCATGATTTACCCACATCACATACTAGTCGCTGTGGATCCACCTTTTTAGTCCTGCATTGACCCATTGTTTCACATGGACTATGAAAGAAGTCAAGTATTGATCTATTGCGTCACTCTCCAGTGCATGGACACACACTCTATACTTGCTACCTTTTTATGTTGTGGAGGAGACCAAACCCAGAGGAGACCAATGTGCACAGTTGGGGGTGGGAGTGGGTGGGTAGGAAGTCTCTCTGTTTACTCCTTGGGGTATTATTTGTACATAGGTTGCAGATGCGAAAGGTGACTGTATTACTATGAGGCAAACTATGTCCCCAGCTCTGGCATAACAGTTGGGGCAGGGGCGGGGGTGGGGTGATCAGTAACCACAACCAGGCAGCTTTTTTAATCCTTCTAGTGTCTACATTGGTAGAGTCACTGTCGTCCACATTCAATGTTTCTGATCTTTAAGCAGATTTGATTCCATTGTATAACAAATAGAGTGAAAATGTCTTCCCAGCAGCCACTGTGACAGTGCTGTTGTGACTAATGACGAATGGACAACCATCACATTGGTACCTTTCTTATTCAATATTGACACAATAACCCAGTGCTCTCTTTGTCTTAACCTGTAATAGGTGAAAAATAAGTGACTTGTCATAGTGGCTCCCCCTGGCAGTCTTCATGCAGGAAGCTACACAAGCCTGAACATGTCACAAATGACACTTCATGCCATAGTCATAATATCTGAGCTTAGTGAAAGTCAAGGCTGCAAACTCGTTTGCTGGTGAAAATATTCCAACGCGTTTCGCTCTGTCTGTAGCGCATCAGGGAATGAGTGTAACCGCCACTGGTGCCGGCTTATATACCAGGGTGTAAAGAGTCCCACATGTACAATGCAATAACCAGTATTTGGCATGTGTCATGTACATGCAGGGACCAGCATGTGTACAACTGTTCTAGGAACGTGTCATAGCTGTGGTCCCCATAAGTCAGCATACTCATAATACCTTTACAACCAGCAACTGTGATGCCCCATAAAAGTTATACATGTGACTGCCGATATTCAGGGTTGTACTTCATAATTCGTTTAACAGTAATAAACTCATGGCATACACATGTTGCTCTTAACGGGACTGTGTTAAACTTCATCATTTTGTAACCATCCAGTGTCTGGTAACTATGTGGCAAAATGTAATGAGAGGTGAAAATATTGTGTGCCAGAAGGCTGAAAATATAATTACAACTGTGGGGTCTGCTTCTTGCATATAAATACTATATGTTAGTCATGACACTTCATTCAGTGCTACCAATGAACAACAATATTTATCTGTCTGTCATGCGCCACCTGGTGGCCTGTTGCAGTCAGCTGGACCATCTGAAGACAAAGACTTCAGCTCAGAGAATACAGAAATGACATTTTGGTGCCACCTGGTGTCCTGTAACAATGTAATCACACACAGAATGCAACCCGAAGTGGAAATATCGTGAGCTGATCATCTGTTAATATCATCAGAACTGTGGGGTCTGTTTGCTACACAGGAATATTTGACGTTCTAAATCATATTTTATTCAGTGAAAGTAGTCAATCCAACAGTTTCTGATGCCTGTCATGCACCGCCTGGTGGCCATATGGCCTAATTACTGAACACAAAAGTAACCAACCCAAAGATACTGCAAAACATCAAAATGCCACGTGTTACTTCTCTCCCCTAAGAAATAAATATATCTACAGTATTTACAACACTCCTGAAGAGAACGTAGACTGACACTAACATATCATGTTGCAGATGATGTCCATGGAAATATCAAAAAGGCAAAAAGTGAATGCAGAAGAGTCAATGTAGGTACCTGTTCAATGACACGCAGCGTTTTACTGTGCTGGCCTTGTGTTAATACATCCAGTAGGTTGTCCACAAGTCGCACGGTATAGTCTCCACAATTGGTGACAAACCCCTTGATGCTGCAACAAATAAGCCAAAGTGTTAACTCCTTGGGAGCTCATCACAGCAAAACGTGTGCTCATATGAACTACCATAATGGCTTCCATTTCATTCAGGTACCATAATTATACCCGTCATTCAAGTGAAAATAGTCCAGGTCAACAGCTCTCTGTCATATGCTTTGTGTGCATTGAGTGAGGGTTGCGCCAGGGAAAACTCAGTCTCCAACTTAGCACTGAAAGGGTTAAAATAACTTCTTCATAGCTAAACCTGAATACAATATTAGATACAGTAAAACTATCTTGAAATATCATTCCTCAGGATCACTAACTTGAGGTCTCTCAAGACAGGGGTTATCAGAGTAAGGCTCGTAACTCTTGTATCAAAGCATAAATACATGTACAATAGCACACTAAAATATAGCATTACAACAGAGGTCATGAGACAATGGCTATCATGGGAACCATACCACAAGACATATACAGAGGCACCTGGCTTCAGAAATAACTCCAACGAGAGACCACCTGCCTCTAAAGATCATCTTTTCAAGATCTATCCTTAACGCTTTTCATGTTACTCAGAATATCAATAATGACAGACCAAATGTCTATATACAGATCATAGTTTTTGTCATCCCTAGTAGTGATCTCTCAAGACAAGTTTAACTGTACATGTCATAGCATAGGTGTAAATAATGAGAAGTGCCAAGTAACACATCCTGAAAGGTGGTCCTCAAGAAAGACTGTCTATGTCTCAAGCAATGGACCTGCCACTTGAACCTGTCTACAGCCATTGATTTATTTCCAGATAAATGTGATCTTTAACCCTTTCCTGCTCAAATCAATCGCCCAAAAGCGCCTGAATGAAAACTGCCATCTGCCTTAATATTTTTACTTAAATTTCTTGTTACTAGATTTTTTTTTTTTTTTTTTGCCGAGATTCGTATGTGAGATCATTCATGATGGCATGTCCTTGATCAATAACTTTTGCTGGCGCAGGCTGCGTACAATGCACCTGGGAAAGCTATTGACTCAGTTGTACCTTGACCAGGAATGGGTTAAGCGATTGGTGTCTGTCTGTGACTGTACATGTACCCAAGGGAATTGACTTCTGGCACGCAGTGGAACTTCTCAGGATTGACTGCACATCTCTCAGAGACTGCTCTTGTGAGACATTTGATTATGTATATCCCTGGCTTAGGACCAACTGTAATATAAGGCCACTTCCCCTGCCAGCAGGGACCAGTGTAAAACCATGAATAGCCTACAGAGCATGTGGTCTCTCTGAGCAGTTCTTTAACCCTTTCAGCGCCCTCTTGGAAGTGAGTCCAACAGTTTTCCTTGCCACGCTTTTTTTTTCTTCTTTAACTCATTCCATACTATGGTGACAGGCCTTGGTCAGTGGTTCTGGCACTGCCTGGCAAGTCATGCTGCAGCTGCCCTTGCAGCAACTGCAGCATGACTTGCCAGGCAGTGCCAGAACCACTGACTTAAGGCTATAGGCATGTTGGTACTTGAACGAAAGCTTTTTTCATGAATTTAAATGTGCAATTGTTGTCTTAAATCTAGGTGAATATACGGAAAAATCAGGGACTGGTATGGAATGAGTTAACCCTTTCAGTGCCCACTTGGAAGTGAGTCGAACAGTTTTCCTTACCACGCTTTACATGCAATCTACCTATCGAGCACCAGACAAAGGTGTTGCCTTGGCTATTCTTTCTTTCCTTGTGGTTGCTGCTACTTGAACCAAAGCTTGTAAGTGGAATATATCGTACTGTAATATGACGGGCAACTTTTGTTGTGATTGGTAATGAACAAATTTAATTTACATCTTAGGCAGCACAGTCCCGTGACCGCCCACGCCTCTTAAGACAGACCACCCCAAAGGGAAGATCCAGACAGGCTTTCCCCTAGCAGCAAGGTGATCTGGGCATGGTATCAAATAGCACCAATGGGAACATGATAAATGTAGTCTTTTGTGTTAAGTGGTCTCTTGATAGAGCAGAGTTCAAATTTGAAGATGTTATGGTGGTCAAAAAGTATCAGATTTTTTTTTTCTGGCGATCAAAGATCATCCCAAGGTGGTTCTTGAGTAAAATGAAAGAAAATTTGTTAAAAAAAAGAATCACTGGCCTTTTGGCTTTCCAAATCCAATTTATGATCTCCTGTGGGCATGTCTGGACAGAAGAAAACCTGATTTATATACAACTGAGCAATGAATATAGGCATATGATATTAGGATAAAATAGTGACTGAATGCAACCACAATCACCAAAAGTCAACAGAGTGCCATAATTTGAAAAGTGCTGTCTGATGTCCACCACACTGAAAACCTGAACCCTGTGTCCATGAAGTCAACAGCTATCCTCAAAGTGGACACATTGTAGCCAGCATGCTCCCAGGACAGCTGTTGACTGATAGCTTATTGTTAATGGTCAACTGGAATCAAATGACTGTAACCACATCCAATATTTGCTAGTGATTTTCAAGGAGGGGAGATGAAGGGGAGTGTGGGAGGGTTTCCAGGATGCCGGTTCAGGTAATAATTTTGCCATGGTACAAGGTACCAAAAATATAAAAAAAATAGAGACAATGGCTGGAACGAATTACACAAAATAAAGGGGCTTCCAGTTTGCAAGTTTGTCAAGCACAGTAAATAAAAATGCCCATGATGTCAGTATGGACAACCCCTTTAACCCCCCCCCTAAGAAAATGTATGCTAGTACTGTGGTGTCAGATCTCTCAGGGTTAAAACCTAGCCATGCAGGAAGCTACTTTCTGTGTGGATACATCCCTTAAAAATACATGCTCTTGCATAAAAATACATGCTCTTGCATACATCCCTTAAAAACACATGCTTTTGCATACATCCCTTAAAAATACATACTTTTGCATACATCCCTTAAAAATACATGCTTTTGCTGTACATGTATGATGTAACATGAGAAATGGAATTCTGCAAGAGTTATGTTTCCAAACTTGTCAACAGATCTATCCACTGATGTTGTGATCATATGCTTTAGTGTACAGTATCATACTTATTACACTTCAGTCCTTACCTCATCCTCTCTCCATGTTTAATAGCTTTTTTTTTTATGACTTTCACCTGGATGGCCGGGATAACATACCTTGCATTAACTGAGGTTTTGGTGCAGCCTCAACTGTCATTAACCTAATTACTTCTTAATATGACGACACACAGGTCAACCTAGAGTTCCAGCTGTTAAACTTTTCCACTGACATCAATATCGGACAAACTTCCCAAAACAAAGTGACTAGTCTCACAACTTTTGAAAATTCCTGGATCTGATCCTAGAGGGAACCTGTTTGAATAGATCCTCCACAGAGGACTTACATGTAGGCAATTAAAGCTAACAGGGTTATGTGCCTGTCAAACCAAGCCGCCCAGTTCTTCGTTCTGCATGTCATTCCATGAAGGCGCCAGCTGTACCCGCGAGCTTCACCAGACCAGTGAATGAAGGGGAAATGATGCTATAGTCAGTTATTTGTCACAGTTCATAATTTTGTTGCTTTAATTCATTACTCTTTAAATCCTTATGTTGTACCCCTGCTCACTTCACTTGCATCCCCCCCCCCTCCTCCCCGCTCCCTGATGTTACCCACAAATAACTTCTGGCATTTTATGAATCATTCTTACCCATGGTAAGTTGATGAAACTGTCTGGTAGTGCTATCTGAATTAAACTGACTTGCTGAGCCTCCCTGTTGACAGTGAATTAATTATGTTGCACATCTGTCAACATTTATTGGAGCCAGGAGGTCCCCTAATCTATTCTCAGAAAAAAAAAAATCTCGTCCTTGGACCCTCCTCATAAATTTTTAGGTATGTCCCTACAATTTTCTTTTGTCATATTATATAGTTTTCTTTATACAGGTACTAGCTAATTATTAACCCTCCACGTAGATGTGAGTTAACCCATTCCTGTTCAGAGTACACCTGAGTCAATAGCTTTCCTTAGCACGGGTTGGGCAAAATGCACCCAACTTGCACCGAGGAAAACTTGTTGACCTGGGGCATGCCATCATGAATGGCCTTTCATACAAATCATAGGAAAAATGTTTTCTAGTAACTAAAAAATAAAAAAAAAAAAAACACTAAGGCAGACAACAATTTACATACAGGCTTTTGTGGGCGAATTGAGTGGGTAAGGGTTGAGCATGCTCAGAGCCGGCTCCCTATGTGGGTGTTCACTGCTTCCTTTGCATATTTCATTAACCTTTTCCTGCTCAAAGCACTGAAAGGTATCACAGTGTGAATTACCTTCACATTACTATCTAATTTTCTTGTTAACATACCACAACTTTGCTGAGAGCTGTGGATAGGCGCTATCACAATGGCATCCCTCATAAATAGCTTTCTTTGGCACAGGTTGGGCAGACTGTGCTCAGTCTGGCAGGGAGAAGAGTGGATGATGACATTTTGAGTATATATTTAAAAAGAACTATTCAGCAAAAGACCCCAAAACTTGAGCATAGAAAGGGTTAATACCTGCTTTTGTCTGCATAAAATATTTGCAACACTCCAGTGATTTTACAGGCATTTGATAACAAACTGGGGTCACGCAATGTCAGCCAACAGGGCTATGTTCCTGTGTAACAAGCATGACAAAGTAACAAGGTACAGGCACAGTGACAGATGGGCTGGGTACCGGCATAGTTAGCTCTGTCTGGATCCCTGCATTCTTAAGCTGGATCCCTGGTTTGATCAATGGCTGCTTCAATGAGGTGTCCATGTGACCTGGCCCAGTGAAGTACATCAGGTGAGCTTTTGATGTGTGTGTGTAGTATATATAGACCATCTCTTGTTCCACCTGCGGCTGATCTCAGTCTGTGTGCACTTGATTAATGCTGACAGCTTTGAGGTCTTCCTACCTATACTTCCTGTCTGTGTGAGCACCCGCCATGCCAGTGACTACACCAACAGCTCTTGTGGATGCTTTCACAGGTAAGATACACTCTTGTACACATCAAAAGGTGTGGTAGATTACATGGCGCTATGAAAGCAGGACTGGTCAGGGAGAGTACAGGGGAAAGAGGAAGGTAGCGTATGTTGACAGTCAGGTGGCAGTGAGAGTGATATCTTTAGGGATCCTGCAGTGTACAAAGTCTGATAATGCCCGTGGAAACTACGTACTGCACAAAAAGACATGCTGTCTCCTACATGACTGTGATGTACACCTACGGCAGGTCCTTACGTACACAACTGGCTTAGGCGATTATATTTTATCTGACAGTTCTTAGCTGGAACAAAAGAATAACCCTCCTTCTTTACCCAACACATACAATTTTCCTGGTTTGTGGTAATGCAATTGGGCATACAGAGTCTATAAATACGTGCCTCAGAGGAAGTCGTTGGGATTCTGTTCCAAGAAAAGTGTGGGTGCACACACAGACCTACAAGTCCACATAAGCATGAACAATGCACGCCCTAGTCCATCACGCATCGGTGATTTACATGACCAGAACAAATGTTCTCTCAAGATTAGACAGCAACAGAGTCAAAATGTAATTCCACAGAGTCAAAATGTAATCTCGTGGTGTTTTTGCCAAATAGTTCCCACACCGCAAGATGACTGGAAGTCAATGGAACATACATTGCATGCAATATTTATAGCCTGAAGACCTACAGTACTGGTCAATAGAGAAGGGAGGCAACATAGAATTTTGATTAACTGCGTGAAAGGGAGTCGTACAGCACAATACAAGAGTTAATCCAGGACGCTTTGCGTAGGTCTTCTTTATCATGATCAATATTCCCACAGATTTAGATACAGGCAGCGTCAGGGCACACAAGTTGGGCACCCTGCAATCCAGGGCAAGGCAGAAATGATGTGGGACAAGTCAACTTTAAGCACAGAATGCCACAGAGTTCTAGCAGTCGTCCTGTAGCATGCACTCCCAGGAATTCCTGCCATGGTGTCGGTGACCCCTCTCCCATCATTCAAATGCTGTCGGGGCACATACAACAGTTTAACATAGACGCATACATCGCAGCAGTTTAATGCAGCCGTCTCCACTGAGATGAGAACATCTGCATTGACGTCACTTATTCTAGAGGAATCATTTAAAATCCTTCATAATTCTTGTCTTAAGTAACATTTGTCTCACATCCTCGAGGATCCTGACACTTCCATTTTCCGCTCAACCCAACCGGATGAAAAAAAAAGTTCTGCTTTAAACACTTTGAATGATAATTATGAGCCAGTTGTACCATGACAGTGCATTCAAGGGCAACAGTTTTTTCCTTCTTGCAGGTTGAGCACTATTCACCCAACCCAAACCAAGGAAAACTGTTGACTCAGTCCAGTAACCCGGACAGGGTTAACTCTGGTTATGCACCTTTCAGCCAAACAAGCATTTGTATGGAATCACACAAATTAATGCCAACTCACTTAGCAGTTTTCCAAGGGGGGGGGGGCACAGGGGGGGGGGGGTTTGATCTTGCTCGTCAGAGATTTTATGGTCACAGCTTTACATTTGTAGCAAAGTGATATATTTTTAGTTTAAGGCCCTCTTGCTGTGCTCCTGGAGAATCTATCAGCCATGATGAAATTTTGGCTTCATAAAATATTATATATTCAAGTATTGAAATGAATGGAAGCAAAGTACACATTGTTAACTTGGAAAGGGCATGACGTATGGATTCTCAACTGTGGAAACCATACAACACTGATTGTAATTGCTGCACAAACAGCCAGTTCTTTTGACAGTGATGGTGACGTGCATACAAAATAACAAAATAACTGCTCACCAGGTCAACTAAATTCTACGGTGTTTGCACAGTATTACTGACTGCATTTAGTGGCTAAAATTGCACCTTACTCATTCCGTTGTTTGTTTCTATGTATTTTTATATCATTGTTTGTTATAGAGACTTGACTTTCGAAGTTGAAACCACGGCTCAGAATGGCTACATCGTATCTGGGTCTCCCTAACTACAAAACAAGTGATGATCATGAAAGCTCGAACAAAAGCAATTTTCACCCACACATGTGATCATTAATACTCTCATAAATAGTTTGGTTACATCATAAAAGTAACTATTCAAAGGTTAAAGCACCTGTGTTACAATAAAATTTGTAACCAAATGTCATGCATTCAGAATCTATGTCAAACATCCCTTGCTGATTATGCATTGTTATACTTGATGGTTGTTTGCCTTTATGAGGAAAAAATGGATGACAGCCGACGAATTCCCCAGGGTGTAGCTTGAGTTTTTCAGCCCTCTAACCCTTAAACTGGCCAAAACCACCTGATGGTTAAATGTCATCTGCTTCAATGTTTTTGACTCATTTCAATACTAAGGAAAAACAATTTGAGAGACAACTATAAATGAGACCTATCAAGATCACATTATTTTTGTACTATACAAATTTAGTAACTTGTGTTTGGTATGACAGGTATTCTTTATTCATATTGAAGCTCTGCATTTATAAGCAAAAGTTCAGTTACTTAGCTAATTCATAATTAGCCACGTTCATATTCATCCATTGTTATGTGGGTTGTCTTTGCTGAATATTTAGCTTAGACAAGGAGACATGTATGGGTACATGCTCCGAAACATGTTCTGAGTAGTTACCAGCTGAAGACCCTTTAAGTTATTTGGGCTAAAGCAGCCTGTGTCAAAATGACACAGAGTAATGTGAGCAATACGTACAATAGTACTTTCATATTTATATAAGTTAGACAGTGACAGCTAGGTTAGCGCATGGAAAGTACAGACTTTGAACTATGGAATAGGGTAACAATGACTAGGAAGTGGTTCTAGATGAAAAGACTCAAGTATAATGCCTCAGGTCAACAGCTTTCCTTGGATTTGGTCAGGTGCTTAGCACCCAATCCACATCATGGAAAGTTGTTAACTCAGTCTTAATTCAAGGGGGAATGAGTTAAGATAACAAAAAAACTTACCAGTTGCTACATACATAATTTACCAAATCAGGATGAATATCAAATTTTCTTCTCATTGCAAACATGTTGATATTTTACACAAAGTTTGTCAAATTAAGGCATTAAAAACAATGTTCCTAATTTTTTTAAAACTGATTTTCATCATTTAGATTTGAGTTGGGGTGAGAAAAAAGACATTTACACCCACATGAAAATCTCATCACGATCCTCTCTTAATATAATTGTTTATGGATGATGTATGTATAAGTACTTTTAACTTGTCTTTTTTCTCTTAGAAATTTGAGGTTTGAAAATTGTGTACGATGATGGGATCTGTGAATATGTACAGTAGTCATGCAATTCACCCAAAACATTAAAAAGTAAGAGTTCCTTCTCAGAAACGAGAAAAACTTGCTGTGTGAGTCATACAAACGTCACAACCTTCCACTTTTCTGTCAATAGTCTCCTCATAAATGAATGAACCTAATACTTTTCCGGAGACAAACTCCTCAACTCCTCCTGTTTATTTTCCTCTGCTACTGGGTGCCTCTTGGGTTAGTTGAACGTGCAGCTATCTCAGCTGTCTGCCTGTTCCAGGCAATTTCAGCTATCGATTACACAATAAATGATCAATAATTTCTGGATAAACTCTAGTTATGCAAGATTTCCCATCAAGACATTCTGTCAAATTATCACAGGGAGGCTCAGAGCACAGACAAACCCAGTGCTCATGTATCACTGCATTGCCCCACAGTTTACACACAGCCCAATAATTTTCATGGCAGATGTAAAGTGGTAATTAAATGAACATGCAGACATTGCTTTGTCATGAGTTTAATCATGTTAACTCTTTCTGAGCTCATCAAAACAAAAGCTATGTTTGCCTGAATCTGAATGATTCCACATTCAATTTTTCCCATGAAAGGAGTTATAATTCAATTCACCACGCCTATATTTCCTGTGGAAAAAAAAAAGTGGACCTGGTCAACAGGTTTCCTTGGCCTGCTTTGGGCACCTGGCTCCTGAAGAAGACTGCTCGCCTTGTCTGTATCCAAGCAATCAAAGGGTTAATTTTGTACAGGGATTCCTAATTTGCACCTTGGAGGCACACCTGGTGGTTGCCATGCAACCACTCGGAGACTTTTATACCTTTAACATACCTGGACACAGCTCAATGGAGCTTGACACACACACGGAACATGATGAGTGACTGCAGTAGGGCTCTTGATGTGATGCAAACCCATGCACAGTGCCCAACAAGTACAGACAGCCGCCTTTATTTTAAGAGCTTGAAATCCCGCCAATGTAAAGCCCGTAATTCTTGTGTATCAAAGAGTTCTTCAGTCGACAAGAACAGAATAGTCTGCATCAAATATTTTTTTCTTTAAATACTTGGACTGAACTTTGCAGAACGTTTGTTTTGGGGGTGATAACTACATGTACATATGATCGTAATCTAGAATTTAAAAAAAAAAAGTGTCATTATTTATATATTAAATGGATTTTCTTGGTACCCAACAATGTAGAATCAATCTGCATATAGATACATGAAGATAAAATGCAGATACATTGTATAAATGTTCGTCAAACCTGATACTAAGCACTTGCTTACATAGGTGTACATAAAATTGAATGTTTAGGTTTGTACAACCAACAGTCATAATCAAACACAACAGTAAGAAACTACACACTCCTGCCCCAATTTGATGAATTACCTAATCTCAAAAGCTCTCAGTACCTGTCTTGAAAGACCACTCCAATGAGATCACCTGCTTTGAAACACCACCTTTTCAAGCCATTTTGTTGAATACTTTTCATGTTATTTGTACCTCCTATGAGAAATCACTTGTCTTCAAAGACCAGAATTTGGCCATCTCTAGGGGTGGTCTTTCCTTACAGGTTTCACTGTATCTTTATCAACATTCAACATTCAAGAGCATCTTCATGCAATCGTTAACAGAGAGACCACCTGCCTAAACAGACAACTTTTCTTAGCTACTTTGCTCAGTACTTTTCATGTTCTTTATACCTCCCATAAGAGACCACCTGTCATAAGAGACCACAATGGCTCATTCCCAGGGTGGTCTTTCATAACAGGTTTCACTCTACTGATACAAGGCTTCACTTCTGGTTTTATATGATGGTAAGGTGGGAAAACCTGAAAGTATTGGTTGTCAAAGGGTTCCCATGCTTCATTATTAACCCTTTTCATGTTAGAGCAAGATTGACTCAACAGATTCCCTTGGCACCGGTTGGGCCCTCAGCAGACAACTCACAGCAAGGAAAGATGTTGACCCATGGTATGCCACTAATAGACTTTGTCCACAATTCTCACCTTAAATGTTCTCAATTAACCCTTTCCCCCCTTAAACCAGCCCTAACCGGCTGGTGGTTAAATGTCGTCAGCTTCGGTGTTTTCAACTAATTTCAGCAGTAATGAAAAACAATTTTGACTGAGAATTGTAGATGAGCCCTATCAAGATCACATGCCCCAGGTCAACAACTTTCCTTGGCATGAGTTGGGAACTTAGTGCTCAACTCATGCCAAGGAAAGCTGTTGACTTAAGTGTCAATTCAAGGGGGAAAGGGTTAAAAAAAAAACTTTTGACAAATTCATTGCAGCTGGTACTTATTTCTCATTTGGATGCTTTCACAAGAAAAAGGCTATACTGAAACCTATCTTCAGAGAATACTTCTTGCAAAAAAAAAAAAAACTTATCCCACGAGACTCATTTATCAGACCCCAAATGCAATCATTTAAATTTCATCAGGCCCCTCACAAAAGACTACCTAACCTGTGAAACATTTATCATTTCCACCAGGGCTGGCCTTTTTAGATGAGTTGCACTGAATCCAGTGCAACTGGTTTAGTGCACGGACTTTGATGTCCATCTTATCTCCTATTGTACCTACACAATGTGCACATAATCAGGGATTACTGGGTGGGGAGGGGGTATATATGCATGTTGAATGGCTTTTGTAGCCTTCAATAAAGTGATATCTATTTTTAGCATATTGGTATCCCTTGAAGACAAGGAAACGGAATATGTTTCAGTACATGTATATGGTATCCAATGCAAGTTGATTACTTTATATCTCTGATCCACCATGCTACATAGATACATGATCTATTTATGTCATATTTAGCTGTGTCACTTCCAGTCTGGTTCCAGCACTCAGCCTCTGCTGGTTCTCAGGCAAAGGTGCTATAGTATTCACTCATATAGTGCTGGTATTATTTTATGTTTGGAATGAGCGAGAGTCGAACTTGCAACCTTTGGCCCCTGTTGTCCAGCTGAAATGGGAAACGCACATATCCACTCAACCAAATCCCCATTCTTAAAAAAGAATGGTTCAATGGAGGTAGTTATGTGTGAGTGCCATATCAACACGGTTATGCAGTATATGTACTGAGTCGGCATTTATTTCCAGAAACAGGGACTTAGATCCACCAGCATAAAGGAAATGCCGCAAATATCTTTTACGTTATAGCACTAATCCAGTGTTATAGAACTCTTTTGGTATTCTTGATGTTTATTTGAATCATTGCTTAATGTGACGCTTACCGTCACAGTAAGCCCGCACCTCTGTGTTAAGTAATCACAATAACGTGTTTTACATAGCAACAGAAATATCACTCTCCAGTATTTCAAAGGGTGCGCCTCATCTCCCTAACAGTTCCTGACAAGTCTTGCCAAGACGAAACTGGTCAAACCAACCCCCACTGAACATTGTGAGCTTTGCCCAGTCCTCTTCCTTTCTTTTGGTAGCATGCATCCAGGCTTGCAGCATTCATCCAGTGTTTCTGCCACTGTTCCAGTGCTATAGTACTCATTTTGGCATTACAGCATTCTTCCAGCAGTTTCTATATATTTATACAAACAGGATCAACAGTACCATATCTTCCGCCTATAGTTCTGAACAAATAAAAAAAAAACTTAATAACTAAAGCAAACCCAAATCTCTCTCTCTCTCTCTCTCTCTCGCTCTCTCTCTCTCTCTCTCTCTCTCTCTCTCTCTCTCTCCCTCCCTCCCTCCCTCCCTCCCTCCCTCCCTCCCTCCCTCTCTCTCTCTCTCTCTCTCTCTCTCTCTCTGTCATGTTTTGCATGTTATATATATATATATATATATATATGTATATATATGTTTGTATATATGTATATAATTTATAGTGAAACCTTGCTTGTGAGACCACTCCATTGAGAGACCACCTGTCTTAACAGACCACCTTTCCAGGATACTTTGTTTACTACTTTTTCTCTTATTTGCACCTCCTATGAAAGACCACCTGTCATAGGAAACCACAATTTGGTCATCCATAGGGGTGGTCTTTCAAGACAGATTTGGCTGTGTAACAAAACTCTTAACTTTGTAATACTTCTGCCCTTATGTTTTCTTCAGTTCTGTTTTTAAGTTTGCTGCCTATCATTTCTCTGCTTGCTGCTCTGGTCTCACATCCCCGCTGCCTTGCCACACCACTCAACTTTTCACTTATCAATTCTTTTAGAAACTTACAATGAATATGTATCCAGCAGGTCATTCATGTACAATAGGTACTGTTTATCTGATACAATGGCTCCTTTCCTATGAGGCCCCTGTTGTACATAGACACCCCTCTCATAAGGCTTCTGTTTTCCTGAAATCCTGCAAAAAATATTAATTTCTCTTGTTTTGTCTCACTTACGAGAGGCCATCCTTCCAATACATGTACGTGCACCTTTCTGTTGCAGCAAGCGTGATCTTTCCGGCGGAGGGGGGGGGGGGGGGCTGGGGGCTGGGTGGGTAGTAAAGAGGCCTCTGTAGTAGAGATTATATAACATGGAAACTCTGTCTAAAAATCTCTCTTTTGGGTGTCATTTTCCCCGCAGGATCACATGAAAGTTAATTTCAGTGAAAGGCCACCACTTCTACTGAGCACAAGGAGCCCCATACAGCCCGGGGGGGGGGGGGGGGGGGAGGCGCCTTTAATTACAGACTTGCATTGGTCCCTGTATTGAAAGACCACATCTATTGCTACCCAGTCACCTCTCAAGAAAAGGTGGTCTCTCAAAGCAGGGATGACTGTATTTAAAAAGAAATTGGGTATCTTGTCCTTCACAAAGTAGCCCCAAAACAGGAAGCTGGAGTCTGTCCTGGGAAAGGCCACTGACAGCAGGTATGACTGTAGTTTCAGTTTTCCGATCACACTGTCATAAGATAAGTCACGCTGCAACAACTTCACACACAACCTGAGTCGGCCTTTTGCAGCAAAATAAAGATTAGCATTATAGATAGTTAAAAACATGCCAAGGATTTAATGAAGTCGACAACAAACATCTGTGGCTCCCATGGTCAGCAGCGGAACAGACTTCGGCTGTTCCGTCAATATTTTCACCGAAGGCTTACATGCTTAGGGCGTAATGAGAGAAAGATATTGGGACTTACTGTGGCATATTTAGGCAGCCACATTGAATGTGCGGCAAAGCTTACACAATGCACCCTGATTGGTAAGTGGCGTTCCACTCTTACTACAGACATACAAGGAGATGGGCCGGTGTGATAACGCTTAACTCCTTTCAACCGTAAAATAACAGAGTTTAAAGATTTTTCCCTCTGATCTGAAAAGACAGAATTTAAATTTCCCGTACTGTATTGTCGCGGACTTTGTGTAGCAAAAACACGGAGGATGACTACAGACCTTAGTTGATGGGGTATTTGGATGAGAGAGAGTTACGCTTGGCAGGCCATCTGCTCGGGTGTGAGTGTTCTTCAAATGTCACTGTTATCACATGTACCATGCCACCAGCTGCACTTGGCAAGTAATCTCTCTCCTGGCAGCCCCAGCAAGCTAAGTCAATGGCAATGCCTCTGATCGCATACAAAAGTGCTGTCTCAGAGCTCAGATAAGGTAAGTTATACTTGTCTTTAATCTCTTTTCTCTGCCCTCAAGCACAATCTTACAGTCATCCTGGGAGGATTTTTACAAAGTCTCACTGTTAACTTACCTTTTTTTTTTATGTTTCTAAACGCACTTCAAGGCAGGTTTGTAAAACACAGATCTCTCCCCCAGCCCTCCTTGAAGGAGGCAAGGTCATGTATCTTAACAGTTTACCTTGCAATTACATGTACAGAGGATCAACAAGAGGACCCAGATGGTCCTATACTCTGCTGACAGGCAGCAGGGGAGTCATAACTCACCAAATTAACATGTGAGTTTCATACTTTTAGTTTCAACATATTTCAAGCCATCTGTTCCAGAGGGGTCAAGGCCACCTGTCTCTGTACTGAACCCTGTCCCTGTGCTATAGAAGACTACATAGTACATGTATCAAAGTCTGAGCTCAGGAACTTTTTGAATTATTATGTGGAAACTGCAATGTACCAAGTTGGCAACTGGCCAGTAAAGTGGCTCTGTGACTTAGGGATTGGGTAAAGGTCAACATTCTTCAGACTTTGACTGAGACCTTGTGCAGGACCATAAACCTGTGCAATATGAAAGTTGTAGATGAAAAAATATGCATCATGCAAAAGCCAAATTCAGTAAAGTGGCTCTGTGACCTTGGGAATTGGTCCAAATTAAGGTCATCCATCTTCAAACTTAACCTAACCCCTATAGAGGACCATGATCCTGTACAATATAAAAGTTGTAACCCAAAAGTTACTTCAGTTAATGCACAGAAACCAAATTCAGCTGAGGTGACCCTGTGACCTTGAGAATTAGCTCAAGTTCACCCATCTTGGAAATCCAACAAAGCCCCTACAGCGGAATATATACCTGTGCAGTATAAAGGTTGTAGTTCAAAAAATTCTTGAGTTATTATGTGGAAATTACAGTTTACTGACTATACCGACAGACAGACATGAGCAAAGCTGAGTCCCACCACATGCCAAGGGGGATATAACTAGATATTTTCTGAAGGGTCAACAATAAATTTTTTTTGAAGAAATAGTTGTCTTTCATTTTTATTTAAAGAAAAAAATATATACAATATTTAGGAAAATATGGCTTATTCGATTAAGATCAAAATGTCACTCATTTTTTTTCTTCTAAAATTAGCTTCCGCAAACATAAAGGTAAATCAGTAATTTTAATGTTAGTTGAAAGATCTGCTAATGTACTAATTTCTTTAAAAATGTGTTTTTTATAAATATAGAAAGTTTACACCCATCAGTTTTAGCTAGAAAAAAATCATTTTTGAAACTTCAACAGTTATTTAAATTTGGTATATCTTTAATCTTTAATCTGTTATCATCTATAATATATGACAATTTAAACAACACATTTTAGTGTATGTATATAAATCTTTCATTTTGGCATCAATGCTAAATGCAAAAAGCAGTTTTGACAAGAATGAATTCTTGAACAAAATTTAAGTCCTAACTTAATCACTCATATCTTCTGAAACAATGCACATAAAACTTTTTTTAAAGTCCTATACAGTGTACTGTTATTATAAATGTATTCTCCATGTTCTTTCAAGAAAAGTAGTGAAACCTGTCTATTGTGGACACCTCTGGGTTTGGCAAAAAGTTTCCACAGTTGGCAGGTGTCCACAATAGTGGCCCTCAATACAGGTTTTACAACGATGAATACAAACAGGTAGAATCAACTCAAAATCCACATTATGTGATAAGATATACAATAAGAAATTGTGATTATGTGATACCTGAAACAGCTGAAGTTATGAATTTGACAATATATATTCTGTATACTTTCTCTTAATAACAGACAAGCTTTGTGTACACTTCACTTTATGTGGTAATTTGTTTCACACACAAGCCCGACAGTTACTTAGAGCCTTTTTCGTCACTGAAGTTAGGAGATATATCTTTACTCGATGGCTATCCTAACCCTTTTCCAGCTCAAATCACCCCCAAATACCCAAGGTGAACTGTCACCAGCTTCAACATTTTTACTCGCAATTGTCACCAACGCAAAATATTATTGTGAGAATTGTAGATAAAGCCTATCATGATAGCATTGCCCATATCAACAGCTTTCTTTGAAGCAGATTGAATGTGTCGTGTCCAACATGAACTGAGGAAAGCTGTTGACTGGGTCTATTCTAATAAAGAAAGTGTTAAAATAAAGCTCACTTTTTCGTCAAGGTAGTCATGTCTGTCATGGTCAAGTCATCTCAACTGATGCCAAAATCATCAAAGGTAATTAAATGAAAACACACACAGAGAGAGAGAGAGAGAGAGAGAGAGAGAGAGAGAGAGAGAGAGAGAGAGAGAGAGAGAGAGAGAGAGAGAGAGAGAGAGAGAGAGAGAGAGAGAGAGAGAGAGAGAGAGAGAGAGAGAGAGAGAGAGAGAGAGAGAGAGAGAGAGAGAGAGAGAGAGAGAGAGAGAGAGAGAGTACAAAGGCTCATTTAGATATTGTACAAGGGTAGCACCTTTTGACATTTAAGTGAAAGCTCTTTCCTTCTTTCCAGCAGTGCTTTGTACAGTTCAGTTTCCGGACAGACTCTTCCACAGTCTATTTGGTTGAGAGTCATAATGGAAAACTACCTTTGTTAATTTTGGCAAGCAACGAACATTTGGCTGTGGTTCAGTTGGCATTGCTCAGAGGGCATGCAAAACTAGTGGGTTCAGGCCACTTAACATTTGAAACAGGGCACAACTTGCATACTCTCTGCCAGGTCTTTGTTATTTTTGTTTCATTGTTGCTTTGGACAAAAGTACATTTTTCATTAAATTTTAAAAGCAGATATATATCATAATGCATAATACCGTATTCGTCCTAATAGTAGGACTATTTGCCAGTGCAAAGACTTGCCAGATCTTGCAGTGTTTTCACGGGACTATGACATAAGTACTTTTCTTGATTTAAGGTTTTGAAGGCTGTACAGTTCATTTAGGTGTAAGATGAACATTAATATACTGCAATGACATTTAATTTCTCATTTGGAAGTATCATCTTAGCTAAATTACAGGAAAAATCTTTGATTTTGAAACTAGACCACCTGGACTGAAAGTGGGGGGCGTGCTTCTGTTAGGGCATGTGCTACTATTAGGATGAATACGGTATATCAGTTTAACTGTGTAAAGCTACTGACCACTCTGCTCACTGCAAGGCTTGCAGCGGTGGACTTCACAGCCACTTTGATTCACGCAGTACATACGAAACTGACCTGACTGCCTGCAAAGTGACTGATGCTATCAACCCAAGCAACTTGTACAGGTACAAGTAGATATATTGTTCAGCATTATTTACTCTTTATATTAACGTATTCTGAGAAAACCACACCATTGTGTCACGCAACCTGTCTGGTGCAAGCAAACTGCCTGCCAGCGTGTACATTATAAACCCTCTAGTTACCCAGGAAAAAAAACCCGGCCACTTGGCATTACCACAAGTACACGCCTGCAAGTTGACTGCAACGCTTAAGTGCATTGAATGTTTTCAAACATACTCAGCGCCACAGAGCATGGAATTTCCAGTGACATTGTGGTACATCATATCACTTACACACAAGGCTCAATTCACCAGCATTTTCCTAAATTGCACATGAGGGAGGTGATATTCATGTGAGTGTTTTTTTTAATTATCTATCTCACATGAATTTTGTTTAATTTGATTGTCTTTATGGTATTAGTCATTTTCAGGGTGAATAGGTCTGTACATTTTTATGAGGATTAGAAATTGATGAGACATTTTGACACAAATTTAATCGTATTTTGATGTGATTTTTTAGGAAAAGCATCATCTTCTGAGCAGTAATTTGGGGGACAGAGAAAGTTATGAAATTTAGCATGCTAAGTACTGATTAAAAATTGATGAAAATGTTGAACCATCCCTAATGCAATTTGTCAATAGTTGTTTGTTTTGTTTTGTTTTTTTTTGTTGGTTTGTTTTCTTTCTTGCCACACTAGGTTATTTAGTACATATATGTACAATGTACACATACCAGATACTAATACAAAAACATAATAAACAGTCAAATAAACATGTGTCTAATTTTGCCTTTCACAAGCTTTGATCTTGAGACATGGTTTTTAACTCATTCTTGCTCAGGGATAAACTTTCCATATATCAAATTTTCCTCCAAGCCAAATCAGCAGTTCAGCTGAGCATGCTCTGTGAGGTTTATCCTCTATCCAGGTCACAGGTCATCAGATACAAAGTTGTACACAGTTGTCAAACATGAAACCATGAAAAAAAAATGCTCTGGGTAAGACCTGGGTTTACTGAAAAGTTTTGCTGATGTTTGTTTTTCTCAATAAACTGTATGGTCTTCATGTTTGTTTGTTTGTTTGTTTTCTCTTCTTTTTTTTTTGGGGGGGGGTCTGATTTGTTAACACAAAAAACTGATCTACCATGTCAAAAATTAGAACTCTGAAAGCTGGATGAGGAAAGGTCATTTCCTGTGTTGAATGACCTTTGACCTAAATCTGCATGTAGTTAATGCTGCTGAGACCGTGGCTTTACTTATTAGCACAGTAAAACAGAGGGAGTGTGCAGGCCTGTCAGAGCTATCTTCATGAAACTGCAATGTGGCTGTCAGGTGGAGGGATAATGGGTAAGTACCAGCCGCAAGGCTGTTTCACGAGTGACCTCTCCACCTTTTGGCCACATAAAATGATCATAACAAATATTCTCATAGGCATAAATGTGACCTTGCTTTTCTCTTCCTTCCATTAGCCTGCATCAGTTGTTCAATTGCAAAAAGATTTTCAGCTGCATCATTTTTTTTTTTTTTGCCAGATAAATAACTGTTCTTTGTCTCCCACTGGGTGTCACAAAGTCAGGGGTACCTTGTAAACAGGTCCTTCCTCAGGCAAATGTCCTTCAAGTGTGCCAGAAATACATGTACATTAAAATGGTGAACTCTAACCTTGATAAGATGTGACATCTGAAGCTAGCAAAAGCATCAGTGTCTGGTCACTGGTGGAATGATGAACACAGCAATGCAGGAACATGTGCCACCTCTGTATTCTTTAACCCAAATGCTGAGCAGGTTATACAAGTGACAACAGTTTTCTTCTGAAAGAAACAGTCGCCCGGGTCAAGTCAACAGCGTAAGTTATACAGACTGTGATTTGATAGGAGTGCCAATCCTTAATTTTGGCATATTTTATGCTGGTATCAAAGAAACAGTCACACCCCGGGGGGGGGGGGGGGGGGGGGGGAGAGAGGGGGCATGAATGTCTCGCCAGCATAATTCAAGCCCCTCTGAAGTTTTTCTACAGTGCTCATTCAAGCATGATGTAACCAATGAAGTGTGACAGTGATGAAACAAAATCTGTAGTGACCATCACTGTCAACCAACCTATAAAAGCCCTACCCAGTGTATTTAGTGAAATAATGCCACTCTGAATTTTTTTGTTGACAGAGGGAAGGACTGATGGATGGACGGATGTCCAGACGTCCAGAAAGAGAGTGCTTAGTCTCGCCAACAGCTTATGCTGGCGAGACAAAGAAGGCACTTTTTTTTTAGAAGTTATCATTTGGCAATAGACTGTGGCTTCCAGGACAGCACGGCCAACTGCACTCAGGCAGGATGGGGGGGGGGGGGGGGCGTGGGGCAGCAATGCTATTGATTTAAATGACTCAACTATGCACTATGAAACAATATGCAGTTGGGGGCATATTTCAAAATAGGAACTATCATTCTGTGTGATCGGCTAAGATCAAAAAAAAAAATAAAAAAGTAAATTCATATTGTCTGCAAATGGATCTATCGTTCAGGTACCAGTATGCCTACAGTTGCAGAGCCCATGCCAATGATCCAGGTCAACAGCTTTCCTAATGGCATGCTTTGACTGCAATGCGTCAAGGAAAGCTGTTGACCCGGTCCACACTTTGCACTCAAGGAGTTAACCTGTGCTCTACAGCTTCCTACCACTGCACCATATCGACTTGTGGTCATTTATCACTGATACCTGTAACTTAGGAAATGAAGTTTGATTTCTTTGTACACACAGGTCCCTCCTTTGAGAGACTGCTCCCAGGAGAAAATCTGCCCATTCGAGACCATATTGGTTAGATTCCTGTAGGTATCTTGCAATTCCATGTCATCTAATGTCCATTGAGAGACTTTGTCCTTTATGTGACCACTTTTGGAGCTGCCCTGGGGAAGGTGTCTGAAAGGAGGGATTCATATGACTACTGTATACAAAATATAAATGGATGGACCCCAGATAAAGCTGGGCTGGTCAGGTTGGGACCCAGGTAAAATATCACTAGGAGTACCACTACATGTAACACACCTGATATTTAATTACATGTATCAGGAACTATATCTGTCATGTGATGATACTTAATATTTTCATAGTTACATGTATTCATGACAGTTTGGTAATTTATGTGTGCTGATATGCCAGTTTTATTTTCTTTTACAGGGTAAAGGTTTGTTCATAACAGTTTGATAATTTATATGTGCTGATAAAGTCAGCAAATATGACCGGGCTAGGCCGAAACTGGCGAGAGAAGCCCGCCTGCTGTCCAAAACAAAGTCTGACAGGTTTCGTCACCTCTGTGACGTATCAGAGACTGAAGTTAACAGCTCCCCGTATGTGCTTATATATCAGGGTGTAACATACGTTGCTATAACGTTGCACATTATTGCACGTACGTCAGGCTCTACGTGTAAGTGTGGCCATGCCTAGTCAAGCTGACGTTGCCTGATTCCCTGTAGTTTAGCATTGTACTACAAGGGCCGAATGTCATGACACAAGTGTGGCAAGTCGACACCCAATGACCACTGATCATAAATTGTAGATCACAGTGTCATGTAACAGCAGTGGTCAGCAATTGAGGGGTAACTTTGGGAGCCATTAACTTATGAAAACACTGTTTCATAAGTAAAGAGGGTATTAGTAGGCAGATGAATTTGAACAATAAAATTTTTTAGAGCACTACTACATGTAACACACCTGATATTTAATTATCAGGAACTATATCTGTCACGTGACTGTACTTGATATTTGCATAGTTACATGTATTTATCACAGTTTGATAATTTATGTTTCCTGATAAGCCAGTTTTATTTTCTTTTACAGCTAGGGTAAAGGTTTGTTTGTGACAGTTTGATAATTTATAGGTGCTGATAAAGTCACTTTTATTTTCTTTTACAGGTTTGTTTACTTGTATTATGTTAATAGTGAGTTTACTGCACAAGCTAGCACCAATGTTTTCATCATAATTATATTATACATGTATATGTGTGTGTGTATATATATATATGTATATGTATATATCTATACATACATACAGTAATGTACAGAGGTACCTGCTGTATGTGGCCACCCCTTCAGCCAAGAAAAAGTGGCCACATACAGCAGGTGACCTGTCACTGCAGGTAAATTTACAAAGAAACTGACTCCTATGTCTAAACCGGCCCTAGTGGCAACAAAAACCAATGTGGCTACTCACGGCAGTGTTTCTATACAGCAGGTATCACTGTATAAATATATATTAACATTTTATTCAAGTGCAGGGTGCCTGTACGGTATTTGACGAGGAACGGCTGGAAAACGTTCAATTAAATGCAGCTCGAATTGTTACTGGTGCAATGCACCGAACGAGCAATGCTAAGCAATACAACGAAACCGGACGGTCAACTCTTGCCAAACGTAGAGAAATATCAAAGTTGACATTAATGTACCTTGTTAACCAGCTTGTTCCTGTCTCATTGTGCTCAATTCTTCTTACTGTTCCTACTGTGGGTAACCAAACCTATCATACTTGTCAGCAATTTAATCTTCTTCATTTTCGTGCTCATACTGAGCTCTTTGATAATTCATTTTTTCCTCGACTATTAGGCTGTGGAATCGATTACCTCTAGAAATAAGAAATTCAGCATCAACCAAAATATTCAAATCAAATGTTATGAAGCCAGTGGTCACAGCTATCAAATTTCTGAATTATACAATTTTGGCTGGCCTTCGGCTTGGGGCGAGTCAATTAAATTTTTTTTTTTTTTTTTTTTTTTTTAATTAAATTCTCATTGGTTTAAGATCAGCGTGCAAGATACACCTTTATGTGATTGTGGTACATGTATATCCAGTGAAGATGTTTGGCATTACTTTTTTATTTGTCCTATTTATCTTGTTCAGCGATCAGTTCTCCATACTATGATTTCCTTGTATGCTCGGTTCACATTACTGACAGTTTTATACGGCTGCCCTGAATGTTCTCTTAAAGTAAGCATTGTGATTTTTTCAGCAATACATGAGTTTATTTCCGAAACTGGCCACTTCAAACCAGCAGGCATAGGTTAAATTTATGGTAAAAGGAACACATATCGGATTTTGCTACATTGCTAGCTTATCATACACACCTGCAGACCTAATATGGTTATAAATTACATAGCCCCACTATCTGTTACGTCACTGTGTTTGTCATATTATTTGTCTAATGCGTCTAGCTTTGTCCTGTTCATGTTGTCTTTTCTCGCAAGAGGGATTCGAATAGGGCTTTGCCCTTTTTCCCAATTGCTGAAGTAATTATATGGTATGTTAATTTTGATGTATTTGATCAATAAAATACATTTAAATCATTACCATTTTCTGTTTCTGTAAGAACTACGAACATGAATAGATTACACAAAATGTCACTTACAATGTTGCCTGCTTAACAGACTTAAGTTCCATGTGTTCTCCAATTGATTGAAGAAAGACAGAGGTTAGTCAGTTGAGGAGGCAACTCCCAATGTAAATTGACTGCTAAGTGAGGTTATTTAATGGTCTCAGCTCTAATCTGATTTGGTACCTGTAACAACCCTGTCCTGGGGCTAGTTAACACAATTTCTGCACATTGCTTGGTCACTGTCAACCAAGGCCTTTGTCAGTGGTTTTTACATTGCCTGGCAAGGCAGCCATGGCAGCTGAAGATTGACTGGCCCAGCAAATGCAAAAAAAACCCAAAAAAACCCGGAAGTTCGACTGCACACGTCCGTACTTGAATGGAAGCTCTAATTGCAAAGAATTCTAATTTGCAATTCCACATCTATTTACAGCCACTGATGAGTCCAGTAAAAGGTGAAACTGGTCTGGCTTTTCCACCGCTGGCGGTGAATGAACAGACAATTTCCATCCCAGACACTCGCCTAGTCTTCCCATTAGCACAGTTTTAGCTGAGTGATATGTACATTGCCTACTGTAGTGAACAAGGAAACACCGAGCTTGGTCTGTTCACATGGCAAAGTTACACATGAGTAGCTGACAATGGTACGGAAGCTGCTCTGCAGTCTCGAGTTAAAGTGGCTTTAAATCATAACTTTCGCTGTATGCAAGATTAAGACAGACAAGGGTTGCAGTGGAACGAGCTGATCGATACAAGCAAGGAGTGGGAACAGCAATTATACAGTGATTATGAAAAATGAGTTCTTTGTGTACCGTCATTAAGTGATAATACCCTGCAATTAATGAATTCTTGTGAACGCATTTCTTCCAGATGAGGTATGAATGAAAATTTTTCTGAAGGGTACCCCAATCCAAGAGGAATCTATGTACAGAGCAAGCCTGAATGATCACTCTCTGACCTTTATGCACACCATGGTGCATTTTGAAGAATTAAAAAAAAAAAAAATTATTGTACCATTTTGTTTGGCAAGCCCTGCCACATAATTGTGTGCCACCTATCTACTGCCCCGGGTGATTCACAAATATCTTAGGGAACTCAGTGCGCAAGTACAAACATTTTGATTCAAATGCACGCCATGCATTGCCATTGTATTTTACAGTGCTCCGTCTTTTTTTAAAGTCCCCTCAGTACAAGGTGGATGCTGCATTCTGATAAAACATGATGGGTTCCTAAGCTTCTGCTAAAGCACTTTTCCTATTACTTCGGTGTTAAATGTCCTCTTATGTTAAGGCATTTTTGCTATTTATAACCCTGTCTTCTCCGTGGACCCCACCATCAGCATTATAATGTGGCAGTCCTGTAACAAACCAGCAAAACTGGTGCCCTGATCTCATAACTCTTACATATCCCCGAAGATGCGGAGGTGGGAGGGGCACTTATTAGGATGAATGAGGTACACAGATATTCATAGCCTTTCTTATCCACTGACTTATGATGCTTTTTTCTCTGCTTGCAGAAGTCTGGTGACTGCTGCCCCAAGTAGCAACAATGTGAGGGGGCAATTCACAACCGTTGCCCTATCTGTGATGTGATTTGCCCATCATCAACAATCTATAGGATGTACTAAAGCCCCATTTGAGGGCTGAGTGTCATAAAATCTGTGCTCAGCATTCGATATTTCAATGGTGTGGTTACGGCGTTGGATCATCTACCGGATGTCTCGGTTTCACTCCCTAGAATGTGTGGTTTGGGCCATGTGCCTGACTGGTGTACTAATGGCAATGTATGCTATAGACCAGTACCTCTCCTACACTGTGGTCCAGCAAAAGGCATTTATTCCGGGGTCTCAGAATGTCAGATATTCATCTGATTCACCCATCGACGATAATCTGGTGGTTCTGCCTGGTGATGAATTAGACAAAGCTGACAGAAAAGAGGTACAAAATCCACAAGAAATTGATTTTGATGGTCAAGATGATATGGAAGATGAACTAGAAGAAGTTGAACTGGATGAGAATGGTCACATCAAAACTTTTGAAGAACCTGTTAAGGGTGCTCGGGTCAGGAAACGCCCCGTTATACATGAAGAGACTGATGATGAATCACCCATACAAAGGGATGAAGAAACGGACAGCGATCATGGTCAACGTGGAGGTCACAGGGCAGGTCAACTGGATCCCAAGCCAAAGCAAAGACAAGGTGATAAACCTGTGGAGGAATCAAATAGACTGGATCCCACTCTCAGCACCAGGGTGAATATAGAGCACAAACAGTTAAGTGTTTTAAGTGAAACTAAACAAGCCACATCGTCACATGAAAATGTATCAGTACCAGGCATAATGAATAAACATAAGGTTCACATCATTGACAGAAATCCTCCAAAGTCTCGCTCGCCTCCTTACAAGCTTTATGCGGCTGTACCAGGACGTTTTGGAAATAACTTATTTCAGTATGCCTCTCTATATGGGATAGCTAAGGCAACTGGACGCATCCCTATTGCCAGCTATGCGATGGAAGTCAGGGAAACATTTCTCAACACAACAGTTGGCTCTGGTCACCCTCCGAAGGATCTGAAAGAGATACGCGAGATTAACAGTGGAATATTCAGCCCCGCAGTGTATAACCTCCCAAATGAGGATGTTATGTTGTGTTGTTATTTACAGTCCTGGAAATACTTCCAGGAGTATGAACAAGATATTCGTCGTGAATATCGCTTTAAGCATGGTGCTACCAACCGTGCCAAGCGGACTTTAATCAATCTAGCTACAGACAGATTAAGAGCTATAATTGAAAGCCGTACCTTTCCTCCCGGTAAGAAAAAGCCCACAGGGTTCTCTGATTTCACTTACATTGGGGTACAAATACGTCGAGGAGATTACCTTCAACCTGAGCATATAAAAAAGGGCTATAGGCCTGCATCAGCTAGTTACATCTATAAAGCCATGGAGTATTACCGGTCTCAATTTGAAAATCCTTTATTTATTGTTGCCAGTGATGATATGGAATGGTCCAGACTCAATGTGAATGCATCAGATGCGTTTTTTCTCCCTGATGATGATTACACAACCGATATGGCCGTGCTGGCTCAGTGTAACCACACAGTCATGACCGTGGGCACCTTCAGCTGGTGGGCTGCCTGGCTGGCCGGCGGTCAGGTAGTCTACTATGCTAGTTGGCCCAGACCAGGCTCAGAACTGGCCACTCATGTCAGACACAAAGACTATTTTCTGCCTGACTGGATCCCAATGCATGACTAACTCTGCTAACACTGGGGTGTGGGCTGACGAACACAGGATGTACACTTTTGTTTTACAATCGATATTACTGGATACCTAAGAGACATAACACCGAAATACCCTCATATGTTGACATGACATAATGCTGTATAACACTTATATATCATCCGAAATTCATGTGTGATTGGCTAAGTGTGATTGCTGCCACTGCATATAGTAAACATATAGATGGCATGCCGCCAAAGGGCTACCAGTGTGGCATTAATTTTACTGGCTCTATTTACATGACTCAATTTACTGAATAACCTTTTCCAAGCTGACTGGTGGAGCAGTGGTGAGCAATGGCCAATGAGCTTCCAGAAATCAGGTCACATGACAATTTTTTTTTAGATGTTTGACTTTATACACTCAAACCTAATGAAAATTGCAGCCAGTTTTTCTTTTATATATATATTACCACCAAGACCTAGGCATGCATTTATTGTTTGAACTTTGTGCACAATATAACTTGTTACATTGTACCTTTGTATGCCAATAGACCCATTTAGGACCCCAGAGGGCAGCACTTGAGGGTGATCATCGGCATAGTTTTACTGATTTGCATAACAACAAATCCCCTGAAGTTTTAACCTGTCACATAGACAAATTTATGCAAATGAACACCTTCAGGTGCCGCCATCTGGGTTCCTAAACTCCTCAATGATGGATCTCATGGTGGATTGCTTTCCTGGAGTGTAAACATTTAAGCAGTGACCAAGTGAAAGACTCAAATACGGGCAATCCAGAAAATAAGGTGTGGGTGGGGACACTGTCTGTAGGATGATCACTGTGGAACAGGAAGTGAGAGACTCAGTGTGGATTTTGCAGCAAACTTTAAAAAGAATTTATGTGGTTTGTGGATAGAGCTGAAGGGACTTACGCTTTTGACAAACTTAAAACTGGTCATTTTTGGGCACTTTGGATCCTCAAGCTTTTCTTTGGGTTTCAGAGGCTGCCCAGACTGGGTTTAGAGTGTGCCATGCAAACCTCCAAAGAACACGTTAAAGATACAATACAACAATATTCCTGTTACGATTTGGAAATAAAGGGTTATACAGTAGTCCCTCCTTTGAAAGACCACTCCTTTGGGAGACCACCTCCTTTGAGAGACCACAGTTGTTAGGTCTTTCTGTAGTACTTTTCATGTTATTTATACCTCCTTTGAGGGACCACCTGCTTTATGTGACCACCTTTTGGGTGGCGCTAGGGGCGGTCTCCCAAAGGAGGGACTACTGTATGCAGTTTCAGAAGGGCTTGGATCACATGTCATCTGACATAAAAGTGAGCGACAACAAACGTAGAGTCTGTTTCGCTCCATAGGACAATTGACTGATATGTCACACATGTTCCTTTGTTATGCTGTGTTGGGACAATTTCAACACAGCACAGCCAGAAAAAATATCCGTAGCATGCATCTGAAACCTGGAAGACCGCCACCAGGAGATGACTCAATTTACCCGACAACACTACTTCATGGCCTCTAACACACAAAGATTACACTCTGTATCATAGTGAAATTACAGATCTCTTTGGCTGTACGTATGTCAGATTATGGCTCTGTATGACAGTATCAAAGTCAGATTACTACCAGTTATACTGGGGTTGAGCTGGTGATATGGCAAGGTAGATCGTCCTGATGAAAGGTAGGCCCTGAAGCCAAACCATCCAAGGAAAATGCAGGCCCTGAAGCCAAAGGCTGAAGGGCCTAGAATTGCCTTAGATGGTTTGGCTGAAAGACCTACACTTTCATGAGGGTGATCCACCTTGCCGTATCACTGGCTCCACTCCAGTATGATGATTTAACCCTTTCCCCCTTGAATGAAGACTTAGTCAACAGCTTTCCTCGGCATGGGTTGGGCACTAAGTACCCAACCCATGCCGAGGAAAGCTGTTAACTTGGGTCATGTTGTCTTGACAGGTCTCAGCTTCAATTCTCAGTCAAATTGTTTTTCATAGCTGTTGAAATTAGTTGAAAATGCTGAAGCAGACGACGTGACCACCAGCCGGTTTTGCCGGTTTAAGGGGGAAAGGGTCAATCTCCGGATGGCTCTTTGCGGCACACTGGTTTGAACGAACAGTACTGTCCTGTGTTGCCTTTGGCCATTTCGTAAGTACTTCACTGTCTGTAAATGATGCAAAGATCTTCATTTCACATTTTCTGTTTTGGACGGCATGCCCTCATCAAGTAAAATGACTTGTCCACAATGTCCATGTCATCTGCATCGAATGCAAAATGAGGCTCTAAAACTATGTCACAAGGAATCCTAAGGGGTGGGGGTTGGAGGTGTTGCCTGGTGCTACTGAAAATAGACCCTGGTAAAGCTGGTGCTAAGGGTACACATGCGAGGGCCGATTAACCAATAAGACTCCTTTATTTTTCCCCATCCGGACATAAAGCTCTGTGTGTCTGTATCAGTCTAATTACAGCTCTGTGGGGCAGTATCAAAGTCAGATAACAGCTCTTATATTGAAGTCCACAGCTCTGCATCACACTGAAATCAGTTGTGCAGGACAGATTTAAGTTCTGTATCATGTATTCCTGTGAAAAAGAAAAGCCAGTCCATTGGTTTAGCACATGTTGCTTGAAAGGTAAGTTTGTACAAAAAATACGGGTGTCACATACTATGTTATGTATTCTGGACAGGATAGCTAGGGGCATGCCTGAGCTGTCACACAAAATTGAAATGTCCTGGAAGTGAGATGACAGCTAGGAAGGTGTGAAAAGTGTGCGTTGGTATTGGGTGCTTATAAGCTTTATAAGGGGACATTGGCAATACAAGGATCAATATGGATCCACAATGCCATGGCATACGGGTCACTCGCAGCTCTCTAAAGTCAACAGAGACAGAATCATTGGCATGTTGGAGGCTGATCTTTCCCAGTCGAAGGTTTACCAGGAGATTGGGTTGGCCACATGTTGTCATGTCACCACGGACCATATTCACAAAGAGTTTAATCTGATCCTGAATTTAATCCTAAAATCAAAGTCAATGTGCCATTGGGCCTCGAACTTCAGATTCAGTGGTCTTATGCTTAATCTAAACTTCCATGATTAATTAATCTATGTCCTCCACTGCAATATGAACTTTGGAATTAAAGTTTCCATTTTCTTAAATCAATCTTGATCTAATCCAGATTTTGATCCTGGGGTCAAAAGATTAAATACTGGATCAAACTAAGATTGATTTCATAAAATGAACCTGTAAATCTTTAAGTTCATACTGATTGATTGATTGACTGATTGATTGAGTTTATTCGGTATAATCAACATACAAATGATAAATAAGTTTACATAAATTGATGGATAAATAAAACATACAGGTAACTAAAGCATAAAAATGAGCAAAACATAAGTTCATACAGGTAAAATCATAGTAATAGATAACATTAACTAAAAAGTTACCAACTTGCCTTTGTAAAAGAACAATATAAATGAACAATATGACTAAAAAGTATGTTGACTGCACTAAGGATGGCCCAAGAAAGTCAGTTGCCAAGACTTATTTCCATTGGGGTCCTTTGGGTATTTTGATGAGGCCTGGGAGGTGAGAGATGAATAGGATGATTGGACTGCAAATAAATTTTTTTTTTTTGAAAATCTGTCAATAAATTAACCAATGTATATATATATTGAATTTGTGTAAAACTATACTAATAAATGAAAATCCATAAATTTATCATTTACCCTCAGTATACATGCATCATATTGGGATTGGGCAACTGTTGTGCTTCACAACATGTATTTAAATGACACCTGGTGGTACTTTGCAGTGTGAGGCACTAGCGGTGACATCTAGTAGCAGGACATATCATTATTTTCTGATGGAGAAGCTCTGGTTACCAGGATTTTTTTACATAATCTTTTGAAACAACTGATGCTGTTGGATAGTTTAATATATTATGGTAAAGCATTCCAATCCTTGATTGCTGTATAATAAAATGAATGAAAAAAACGGGTCCTTTTGCATATGGGATGTGAAAATTTTCTGCACTGTTTCTAGCATTGATGCTGTGTATACTCGGGGTTCTGGTAAAAAACTGACCAAGATAATCTGGAGCAAAAGGCAAGGACAAGAACTGCCTAAAAGAGGGCACTGCAGTCAATGGAGGGCTAGGGTTGTGTATTCCCATTCCTTAACATTGTAAGTTGTAACTTAATAACTTGAAAACTATTGCACTTAAAAACATCAAATTTCAGACAGTAAATCTATATGCATAACTAAATACCTCACAAAAACCATATAACCATTGCTACATAAGTGACTAGTTTATTTAAGGTTGCTTCAGCATACAAACTAATGGGAATACACAGCTCTAGCCCTCCAAATGTTTGTGTATTCAGTTGTGTATTGGGGCGAATACACACCTTTGAGCTAATTCTGACCTTTCCTATTCCATTGAAAATCTTAAAAACATGATTCAACTTCAGCTGTGTAACTCTCTCGGAAAGCTTTAGCACATTCAACTTATTTAGCTCTTCCTGTTCTATATGTGAGCCATTATTTTTGTCCAATATAAACCTCACAACTTTGTTTCGAGTAATTTGAAGTTTGTTTTTGAAATTTTGAGACAAACCTGAATACCATAGTATAGCAAGAACTAATCCTTGAAGTTCAGATCAAACATTGAGCCACGGATTTAGTAGTTTAGGGCCCAAACCACATTGATTTTAAGTTTGGGATTAAAGTTAGGATTAGATCAAATTCTTTGTGAATACGGCCATAGGTGTACAAATTGGAATAACAACTCTCTAAACATTAGGTCACAGTTCTGTATCATATTGAGATCACAGCTGTACATGATAGGATCAAACTCAGGTCCCAACTGAATCATTTTAAGATTGCAGCGCTGCAAAGTCCATGGGGGTGGGGGTTGGGGGGTAGGGGTTGGGGTGTAGGTAAAGGTGTTTTCTCTATTGACATACTGGGCATTTGTTTTTACTATAATCACACGCTGGAAGTCCCTTTATTTTTGGTACTTTATACAAGCCATTATTTCTAACTTTTCTTATTTTCTGTACTTTCAACTTGGGCAAAATTATCATCTATGCCAGCAAATTGGGACACCCCCCCCCTCCCTTTCATCTGCAGGGAAATCATAAAACTGATTACTGGGTTGTGGAGCTCCATGTGTGATACACCATACAAGCTCACCTTCTTTGATGTAGGATACACCATACAAGCTCACTTTCTTTGATGTAGGATACACGGTACAAGCTCACCTTCTTTGATGTATGATACACCATACAAGCTCACCTTCTTTGATGTAGGATACACGGTACAAGCTCACCTTCTTTGATGTATGATACACCATACAAGCTCACCTTCTTTGATGTATGATACACCGTACAAGCTCACCTTCTTTGATGTATGATACACCGTACAAGCTCACCTTCTTTGATGTATGATACACCGTACAAGCTCACCTTCTTTGATGTATGATACACCATACAAGCTCACCTTCTTTGATGTATGATACACCATACAAGCTCACCTTCTTTGATGTATGATACACCGTACAAGCTCACCTTCTTTGATGTATGATACACCATACAAGCTCACCTTCTTTGATGTATGATACACCGTACAAGCTCACCTTCTTTGATGTATGATACACCGTACAAGCTCACCTTCTTTGATGTATGATACACCATACAAGCTCACCTTCTTTGTTATCATGTATTGAATCATACTCACAAAACTGTGAGTATGGTTCCAAACTGTCATTGGCAAAAAATTTATCAATGATGATGTTCTGGGTGGAACATGAAAATGTTCCCCATAAATGATTTTACTATGTTGACTTTATGGGCCCCCAGAACACTCATCTACTATGAACTAAGATCAATAACCTACATACTGTTTATGTACTTATTTTTAACATTCCATCACATTTTGATCATTTGAGGATCGTCTTGCCTTGAAAAGTGGGTACTGCGCACTTTTGTACAAACTTACTCTTTGGCAAAGTGTAAGTTTTTAAGGCAAAAGTAAGTTCTCTCCTGAAGCCTATTTCCCACGTTATAACCTCCAAACCAACACACAGTCAAGTGATACACTATGGTGCCAGTGTGGTGGGATGACAAACATCAAAATAGCTTATTCATAGACCTTGTCAAGTAACAGTGATAGGTCAGAATATTTGTGCATATATGACATGTTTTTTTGTGTGTGTGTGTTTTTTTTTGGGGGGGGGGGGGCAGGGGGGCAGGGAGGGGGGTAAAAGCTATCAAGGCATTCTTACCTCTGGAATTAGATATTTTCAATTTTATTTATGATTTTCATACCATATTGTGGCAAAGGATAAAGGCACAGAACAGTATTTCACTGCTACCAAAGTCTATCAGCAACTTCAATACGCTTAAGTCTATGAGTAGCTTAAACTTATGGTATCTTGGCAGTTGATCTTTAAATGGTTCCAGTGTAATAATCAAAAGTCACAAGGGTATTGACCAAGTCCTGAAGAGAGTATGAATCTGAGACTGTTAATTTATTTACACCACATTTTGTATACAGAGATTATTTTTGTAAAACTGTTTTGTAAAGTGTGGATCTGAATCTGTACAGGTCTAACCTAGCTTAAACAATGTGTAGACTTAGTCTGCAAAGGTAGCCTAGCAGTGCAGTCTATACACATAGTGTCAGTTTTACCTGTGCAACATTGTCAACACATGTGAAGTGTAGTCTCTTTTAGTAGTAGTCACTTGGTGTGTTCAGGCACTGTTGAGCCTGCAGGCAGAGCATAGTCTTTACAGGCATAGCATGACATGTACAGGCATAGTATAGTCTGTTCAGACATATGAAATTCTATACAGTAAAACCTGTTTTGAGACACCACCCCTAGAGCAGGCCAAATAGTGGTCAGATAAGGCAGGTGGTCTCTCAATGGAGCTGCAGTAACATGGGAGAGATAGCAAAAGGGACTTTGCAAATATGGTCTTAAAAGGCAGGGGGTCTTTCATTACAGTGGTCTCTCAAAACAGGTTTCACTGTACTGCAAAACCATGGTCTGTCCAGGCACAACATAGTCTTTACAGACACTACTTAGTCATGCCACGGTCTGTATAGGCACAGAATTTTCTGTGCAGATACTGGTACCAGTATAGCATAGTCTGTACAAACATAGCATAGTCTGTGCTGGCATACCATAGTCTACAGACATGCCATTATCCATATGGACATGCCGTAGTCTGTACAGACATCCCATAGTCTATACAGACATGAAAATGTCTGTACAGACATGCCATAGTCCACAGACATGAAAAAGTCTGTAGAGACATGCCATACTCTGTACAGACATGCCACAGTCTACACAGACATGATAGAGTCTGTACAGAGATGCCATTGTCTGTACAGACATGCCATAGTCTACACAGACATGGGAAAAGTGTGTACAGAAATGCTATAGTCTGTACACACATGCCATAGTAAATACAGACATAAAATAGTCTGTAGAGACATGCCATAGTCTGTACAGATATGCCATAGTCTATACAAACATGAAATAACCTGTAGAGACATGCCACAGTGTACAGAAGGACATTTTAGTCAGGAGAGGAGCCATGGTTCATACTTGTCCTGCATTCACAGTCCGTAGAAGTAGACTTCATGAGTTTGTACAGCGTAACATGTATAGTTTGTCTGCTCTGAAACTAAGGGTGCATTTCTTCATAAATACTCATCTACATAGAATGTCATGTTGTATTGTTGTACTTGTCAATAAAGCACCAGGTCTCTGGATATATGTTTGCTGCTTAAGTTTCTTTCGTATTCATACATAAGCTGGTCTTTCTTATACATCTGTATATTGAGTGAATTGCTCTTTTTGGCATTTTGTTTTTTTTAATTTGACAGATTTTTGAGCCTCAAATTCATAATTTGAACATGAAAAATGAGTTTTCGAACACGTTCCATTGAATAAGTCCCTCCAAGCACTTCTGTGCAAAAACCATTTGTTTTCACAGGGAAATTAATGGTGATGGAAGTTGATTCCTGAATTTTGCGTTATCAAAAAAATTTAAAAAAAAAAGAAAAAAAAAAAGAGGGCTGTGTAAACAACCCATGCTCAGATGAACTAGACATTCATCACACTTGCAGTTCTGTGAACTTGGGATAGGATCAAGGTCACCCATGTACTGACTAAGTCTGAATTTTTTAGATGAACACTAACATGTGCAACATCAAGGTCCCAGTTCAAGTAGTTCTCAAGTTTTAGTGAAGAGTAAAATTCATGTATGTTGCATTGTGACCCCAGAAATGAGGTCAAGGTCACTCATGAACTGTCTAAGCATGACCTTCACAGAGAAACATTAACATATGCAACATCAAGGTCCTAACTCAAAACAGATCTCAAGTTATCAAGTGGACAGTAAATTTCATGTCAGTTGTCCTGTGACCTTGGGAATGAGTTCAAGGTCCCAACATGACTGGAGCATGACCATTTGCACAAAATAGGTAGACACTTATAAAAAGTACATCCCTATTAAGTTTGGCACAAATCTAGCCAAAATTATTTAAGTTATAACCAGTACAAGAAATTCCCATGTTAAACTTTCCTATTAAAACTTTTTTTAAACAATTTCTTCAAAATTCCCCATCAAAAAAAAACAAACAAACAAAAAAAAAAAACAAAAAAAAAAAAAACATTTTGAAGAAATATCATATCCAAAAGTCACTGGAACATGACCATTTGAACAAATTTGGTAGACACACACCAGAGGTACCTTGGCACCAAGTTTGAAGTAAATCTGACAGACAGTTTCTTCAGAGAAGTCCACAATGTGAATTACCATTAGAATGCACTAGAATGCCCATTGACTTAATCGCAAAGCAAGCAACAGAAAAGGGGCATTTACTAAGTACTGGAACTGAAAAAAAATCGTTAACAAGAGGGCTGTGTGAACAGCCCGTGCCTCAGCTGATCTTGACAGTCATCACACTTGCAGATCTATGAACTTGGGAAAGGATCAAGGACACCATGTTCTGAGTAAGTCTGACCTTTATAGAAGAACACTTACATGTGCAACATCAAAGTTCAAGTAGTTCTCAAGTTATAATGAAGAGTAAAATTCATGTATGTTGCACTGTGACCCCACAAACGAGGTCAAGGTCATTCATGTACTGTCTCAGCATGGCCTTCATACAGAATAATTAACATGTGTAGCAAACTCAAAACAGATCTCAAGTTATCAAGTAAACAGTAAATTTCATGTCAGTTGTCCTGTGAATTAGCATTAGAATGCCCATTGACTTACAAGATTTTTTAAGATTTGTCCAAAAAAAAAGAACAAAAAAAATTAATCAAAAATCAAAAAATCACTGGAGCATAAACATTTGAACAAAATTGGTAGAAACCCACCCAACATACATTGCCACCAAGTTTGAAGTTAATCTGGATGACGGTTTTGGAGTAGAAGTCGAAAATGTGAATTAGCATTAGAATGCCCATTGACTTCCATGGTAATCAATAGGAAAGCTGCATTGACCGATAAGTACCCGAATTGAAAAAATCGTTAAAAATCAGGAATCTGCAGCATTCCCACATAGTGAACAACTTTGTTTGACCCTTCTACAAGGAACATATCCACCATGTTTCAGCTCAATCTGAGTGACAGTTCTGGAGATGAAAGTCGAAAATAGCTATAACACCCAAAAATTCATAAAAAATTAGGAAAAAATTGCAGCGCCACCAAGTGAATAAATTAAGAACTAGGACTCCCGAGAGTGTTCCTGTGTGATATCAAAGCAATTGGGTGAGCGGTTTCGGAGAAGAAGATTTTTTAAGATTTACCAAAAAAAGAACAAAAAAAATTCATTAAAAATCCAAAAATCAATGGACCGTGACCATTTGAACAAACTTGATAGAGACCCACCCAAGGCACATCTCCACCAAGTTTGAAGTGAATCTGGATGACGGTTTTTGAGAAGAAGTCGAAAATGTGAATTAGCATTAGAATGCCCATTGACTTCCATGGTAATCAATAGGAAAGCTGCATTGACCGACAAGTACCCGAATTGAAAAAATCGTTAAAAATCAGGAATCTGCAGCATTCCCACATAGTGAACAATTTTGTTTGACCCTTCTACAAGGAACATATCCACCATGTTTCAGCTCAATCTGAGTGACAGTTCTGGAGAAGAAGTCGAAAATAGCTATAACACCCAAAAATTCATAAAAAATTAGGAAAAAATTACAGCGCCACCAAGTGAACAAATTAAGAACTAGGAGTCCCAGAGAGTGTTCCTGTGTGATATCAAAGCAATTGGGTGAGCGGTTTCGGAGAAAAAGATTTTTTAAGATTTACCAAAAAAAGAACCAAAAAATTCATTAAAAATCCAAAAATCACTGGACCGTGACCATTTGAACAAACTTGATAGAGACCCACCCAAGGCACATCTCCACTAAGTTTGAAGTGAATCTGGCTGACGGTTTTTGAGAAGAAGTCGAAAATGTGAATTGTGGACGACGGACGGACGGACGGACGACGGACGGACGGACAGACGGACGGACGACGGACGGACGGACAGACGGACGGACGACGGACGGACGACGGACGACAGACCCTCAAAAAACCTCAGCTGACTGACAAGTCAGCTGAGGTAAAAATCAGGAATCCACAGCAGTGTTACCTAGTGAACATCTTTGCTTGACCCTTTCACAAGGAACATATCCATAAGTTTCAACTTAATCTGAGAGATGGTTCTGGAGAAGAAGTGACAAGCAAGGAAAACCCACAAAAATTCTTTAAAAATTTGATAAAAACTTGCAGCACCACCAGGTGAACAAATTAAGAACTAAGAGTCCCTTGGAGTGTTCTTATGTAATATCAAAGCAATTGGGTGAGCCGTTGTGGAGAAGAAGATTTCGTAAGATTTGTCCACAAAAAAAAAAAAAACACAACAAACAAACAAAAAAAATCATTAAAAATAAAAAAATTAATGGAGCATGACCATTTGAACAGACCTGGTAGAAACCCACCAAAGGTACATTGCCACCAAATTTGAAGTCAATCAAGATAATGGTTTTGGAGAAGAAGTCGAAAATGCGAATTAGCATTAGAATGCACATTGACTTACATAGCAATTAATAGGAAAGCTGCATTGCCAGATAAGTACCCCAATTGAAAAAATCATTCAAAATCAGGGATCCACAGCTGTGCCACCTAGGGAACACTTTGTTTGACTCTTCCACAAGGAACATATCCCCCAAGTTTCAGCTTAATCTGAGTGACGGTTCTGGAGAATAAGTCAAAAATAGCAAAGACACACAAAAAATCATGAAAATAGAAATTGCAGTGCCACCCGTGAACAAATTCAGAACTAGGAGTCACCGGGAGTGTCCCTCTGCGATATCAAAGCAATTGGCTGAGCCGTTTCGAAGAAGATTTTTTAAGATTTGGCCCAAAAAAGAACAAAAAAAATCATAAAAACTAAAAAAAAAACAATGGAGCACGACCATTCAAACAAAGTTGGTAGAGACCCACCCAAGGCATATCCCCACCAAGTTTGATGTGAATCTGGCTGATGGTTTTGGAGAAGAAGTCGAACATTGTGGACGATGGACTACGGAAGGATGACGGAGGCTAGTCATATTATAAGGTCAGCTGACTGATAAGTCAGCTGAGCTAAAAATTTAGCATGAAAATCAGAATACCACTAATATAAAGCAATTTCCAGTATCCAAACTAAACACAATGTGAACACACTTTTACCATTTGTTTTTAGACAGAACGAGACACACTTGTCTCCTAATTTCTTTTCTCCTTCCTTTAAAGTCAAACATTCAAGGACACAGAATTACTGGTCCATTTATAATGTATTAATTGGGATTTGTTTACACCAAAGTTTCATAATAATCTATCAGCTGTTAATGGCAAATGGATTTATCAAGGACCTTTCTCTCTTACCCAGGCACATTTCTTTTGGAAGCATGATATAGTTAAACCAACCATAAAAGATACTAACATAGTGTTCACCAACTTTCACATTGTAGCACATTTTATGTAAATTGTAGGTGGTGCCAGCAATTTGGAACTTGAATTAAGATTTTTTCGTTCATGGAGACATCCAGAAAATTATATGATGTCAACTTTCAACGAATCGAAAGCAAAGGGAAAAGCAATTCCATAACTACAGGATCAAGGCTGCTAGTAGAAGCAATCAGGAGATGAACTGAGAATACAGCGGTCCCGGTCTTCAGTGAAACATCCAACGAGACATCACCTGCCTTTAAAAACCACCTGTTTAAGACCTTTATTCAGTACCTTTAATGTTGTTTACACCTCCTACATAAGATCGCCTGTGATAAGGGACCACAATACAGTCAGCCATGTGGGTGCTCTTTCCAGACAGGTGTCACTGTAATGAAAACTTGAGCTCTGTGACCTTTTCTTGCCCGAGATAAAAATAAATATACAGAATGTCCATTAAATGTCAACAACCTCAATCTCGGTATCTGCATTTTCCCTGCAGCACGATGAAAATCGGTCAACATATTGAGACCGTTTGGTCACTGGCGTACATTACTGACACTTTACAGGTATTTTTGTCAACCGTTAACCACAACTGTGTCCTTCTTCTATTTGAAATATATCCTAAAGCAAGATTTGATTACTTCCTATTCATTGTTCAGTCGAAAGTAGATTTAACAGGCTTGGTGGGAGACAAGAGAAAAGTCCAGTATATTGATTACCCTGTAAATTGATGCTTTAAATATTAGTATTCATAGTTTTTGGGTGACTCAATGCGAGCCTTTAAATTGAAATGTTCACCAAATTGAGTTTCTGGTGTTCTAAAAATACATTCATATCTCTGTGTGTTGTATGATAATTGCACACTGAACTACATGAACTGCATGCGCTGTGTATCAATATATTTTCATGTTTTTTTTTGTGTTTTTTTTTTCAGAAATCTTGGGAATGAGTCAACATTTCCATCATTTTTATCTTGTAATTTAAGTTTTTTTTTGGGTCCCTGTTTCACAAAATTCATACTTAGAAAACAAAAATTGTCATAAAGATCACAACATTATACCACTGAAGTTGGGTTAAAAGTGTCCACTGCTTGCCATCTTGATTATGGACATACAGAATCATTTAGCTCCCTCCTGCCTAAATACGCTGAACACAAAATTAAGAACTCGATAAACTTCTGAACCGTCTCTTCTAATTTTTTTTTTTTGAACTTCACTGATGGATGTGAATAACCAATCACAATCAGGATGTCACGCTCTTGACGTTATGAAGAATATACGTAAAGCCCTTGGTAACGGCAAAGTTACCGTGACATATATAAGTGGGCCGCATGGTAGTTAGTCTCCAGTCCCTGATGAGATCCACCTTGATCGAAACCGGTCGGACTATAGCGCTCTGTACCTCGAGTCACTGAGGCCCTTGCCCCGTCTCATTTGCCCCCCCCCCCCCCGTCTCTTCTAGGAAGTGACATGCTGAATTAAACATGTGAACCCTTGTGATCTGTATAAACATATACGTATATATATATATATATATATATATATATATATATATATATATATATATATATCACTCATCAGGATCATTGTTGGTGATAAAAATCAATTGTGATTTTGCAAACCAACAAGGATTCCTTGTGAGAGAAAAAAAGTAACTCACACCCAGCCATGTAAGATTGTCAATATTATTCTGTTAAGCTACCACAGCAATAAAGCAAATTTTCAGACTGAGAAACTGAAGTTCACACCTTTGTGTTGAATAAATAAATAACAATTTTTTTTTTACATAATTCATGGTAAAAATTAAAGATACATTAAACATATGTTAACATTTTCTGAATCATGGGGGGGGGGGGGTAAGAAGCCAAAGGCAAAGGGGGGTAATATGGTATCATACAATAAGGCAGGTACGGTGCCAGGTTCTTTGTGGACAGTCTGGGGAATCATGTCATTTGCCCCGTCAGTTATCCCTTGAACTCAATTTTGAGCCCTGACTCTTATTCCATGTCACACCAGTGTCTGCACTGAAAACCACTTGTTATCCAGGAGTAGGTAGACTTAAAGGTCAAATTTCAATGCCATGTAACATATTTCTTCACTAGAATAAGGCTTCAGTCGACAGCTTTTGTAGGTGTGGTTTGGATGCTAAGCTCTTGACCTAGAGTACACTATTTTGATAGGTAGCATCTGCAATTCTCATCCAAAATATTTTCCAATAAAAAAAACAAACAACAACTTGTCATCCACATGTTTATGACCATTTTAAGGGGTGGGGATAGGGGGTTAAATATTCAACATGTTACTGTCATGAAAATAGGTCAGTTCTATGCTAGGTCTTTTCCACACTGGGTTCAATCAGGGACCTTTGTCAAAAACTTGTCCTTCATTCAGTGTTCTCTCAAAGCACATGTATTGTCAGACTTGCCTTTCTTTTCAACAGAGATGCAATTTCAATATAGACAATGACACAATTGCTTTCTCAGCTTATTACCATTATGAAGCCCGGATCTTTTGATAATGGACTACCAAGGTATCGTATGGTCACACTTGTGAAGTTAAGCCTGCCAGGTGCAACGTCTATTTTCTAAAGCATAACTAATGAGGTAATTTTTTAAAAGATCAAAGGTCAACGTGCTTGAGAATCTATTTAGTAGCATCATGTGATGAAGCAGTCCATGCACCAGGAGATACAATCCACACCAATTTTACGTACTTTTGCCGACGGGTTGATGGCTGCAGTTCCTTCATGTGCAAATGAGCAACTTGAGGGATGCATCTTTTTGTATACTTGTAAGAAATGTGTGGTTTTCCTTTGGTGCAGAAGTACGTTACGCTTCCTTTGTGGCACAAGCATTGTTCTGTCAAATGTTCACTTTCAGACAATCTTGTTTATCTGCAGGAACTGTTTTGCCATCGGCAAAACTGAAGTAAATTTAAAATCAACTGTTTCGCAAAACTGATTTTTTTTCTCTCATCTGGCAGATGTCATGCACCAGACAAATTAAACGCATTGCTATCAGTTTCCGATCCTTTCATAAATTTGTAATGAATTGATCATGTAAGACACTGCTGAGTTAAATCAGACCTTCTGCTTGTCCCTCAAACAAACATAAAAAAGATCGATTCTCTGATAAATAATTTACCAGCAGAGCCTATTGGTTGATTTTTCTATTACTTGGTCATGTCGGCAGCCGTGTAAGAAATGGTTTGGACAAAGTTGTTTAAACGTTTTCGCATTGCCTTGAATAGGAAGCAAAATTAATTGGATTTCTGCAATCCAATAGGGAACAATCTCCGTATCGTATGAAAACTGGGTACGCAGCAACATATGACACATTGACTGATGGATGGGAATTTAAACACTTCTGCTGTGCTTGCAAGTTACCCCATCACAATCAACAGCCTACCTTCAACACAGGAGAGTACATTGTTCACCCCCGGCCAACTCACAGCTTGATTAACACTACTAATTATACCCCCTTTATTTACCCTCGTGTGGGTACACTTGCCTCTGCTCTGCTCAATCATTTATCTGTGACAAACTGACAACCAATTCATTGCCAGGAGATTAATCAACCTTTTGATGGGCTGCTAAAAATCAATCTTACACAGAAAAACATTCTGGTGCGCTGCGAATATATGCACTCCACTAAAACAGCAAATAAAATTCAATTTAACTGACAAAAAAAAACTTCTGCTTATGAAAATGCAACACCAGAAAGAGTTATGTCTCTTTAATTACCTGTTTTGACATAATTTCTCTCATAAATACAAAAGTGATATGTGTGACAACAGCCTCTGATGTGACATATCACTTTTCCTTGAGGACCTGCTGAAATCACTCACAAACTCTATTCCTTGAGGACCCACTCAACTCACTCCAAAACCCTATTCTTGAGGACCCAGTGAACTCACTCTCAAACCCTATTCCTTGAGGACCTACTGAACTCACTCCCAAACCCTATTCCATGAGGATTCACTGAACTCACTCCAACACCCTATTCTTGAGGACGCAGTGACCTCACTCCCAAACCCTATTCCTTGAGGACCCACTGAACTCACTCCCAAACCTTATTCCTTGAGGACCCACTGAACTCACTCCCAAACCCTATTCCATGAAGACCCACTGAACTAACTCCCAAACCCCACTCCTTGAGGACTCACTGAACTCACTCCAAAACCCTATTCCTTGAGGACCCACTGAACTCACTCCCAAACCCTATTCCATGAAGACCCACTGAACTAACTCCCAAACCCTACTCCTTGAGGATCCACTGAACTCACTCCCAAACGCTATTCCTTGAGAATCCACTGAACTCACTCCCAAAATCCTTTTACCTTATTTTACCTGTCACAAAATTTGAACAATCCTCACGTCCTGACCCTTTTCCCTCAAACCAGCCAAAACAAGCTGTGTTCAAAATGACAATTTACATCTGGGCTCCATGGGATGATTTGAGTGGGCAAAGGTTTAAAAATATTTAAAGTTACCAGTAAGCACCTGATGACACAGAAGTTTAGTTGTCTGTGTCTCCTCACTGAGATCAACACACCATTAGTCGACCCCTTGCATCAGCACAATCTACGGGTATTGTGCCTATACTGCATTAAGGAAAGCTGTTGACTCAGTCTCTAGAGGGTTAATAACCACTATTACAGTTTCCATCAAAGCTGCACCAAAATCTCCAATTATCTCATTCTGATCTGGTCTTACTTAATATATCAGGCAGGGAGGCCAACTCTAAAACTCTACATCCACATTCTGTGCCTCGCCACATCTGTTGTGAAAGCTGCAATCTAATTCACTTACTCAAAACGCATGTAAGCAATGTTATTTTGGGGAACATGTCACCATCTACAGGACAGATTAAGAAACACTTTTGTTCAATCAATATCATAACAAGCTTTTCCTCCCAACCACTTGGCAGATATTTTGTCAGACGCGATCGTGTGGGACTTGACCTGACTCGCCAAGTGTTTGAATCTATCTCCACTCCTCCGCCAAGTCCAGGTCCAGCGCCTTATACACAGACAGAGACTTATTGGGGATGCCAGCCATGTTCCCACTGAGACTCTTAGCCTCCACTCAGCCACTTCATGTGAAAATGAACTCACTTGTCCTGGGTGATACTCTAAAATATTTTGGTTACAGATTACATAGTGTGATGACATGACAAAAATATCTATTACATGGCAAGAGATTTTAGTTCACTCTTTGGCTCAAACTTTTTTTATATTTGCAAAAACCCTCTGGGCTGAGTCTAAGCAAGTACATTTGCTAAGCATACACTTTCTGTGCCACATATTGATGCTATGCCAGTGAAAGTGTAGCTCGTCCAGTCTGATGCTACAACTGTGAAAGTGTGGCTCGTCTAGTCTGATGCTGAGATCCATAAATTTTGCCAGTGAGATAGGGAGAGAGTATAGAGTGATTTAATTCTGTGTCTTGACAAACAAACAGTTGTTTGAAATCTGGAAGACTGAAAGGCTCTGTTCACAAAGTCAAGGGTGCAAAACTACTATCTGATCCTCTGACAGCCTGCTTGTCTCTTAAGCACACACTACCCCTTTTCCACGACACACAAACCCCTCCCCCCCCACTCGTGGTAAATATGCAGTCTTGTTTTGATTGTACTATTTCTGTAATGTCCACATTATCAATCAATAATTCAGCTTTACTTCACTCTCTTTCAGGGCTAAATTGTAGACCGAGTCAATAAGTTTTCTCAGTGCACAGTGCCACCTGAAGCATGCCAAATCAAGTTGTTGACCTGGAGGGTTCTTCATGTTCTCTGGAACTACATGCGTGCTGGTACAGTGGAACGCAATGTCCTGTCTGTTGGGATCATCCCGTAACACCACCAAGGGATTTTCTTTTTGTTTTTTACCTGTATAATAAGACACCTTGTCTAACGCGACCGCCACCATCATATATATGACAATGTACCCGGGACAACAGGCAACCCTGTAAAAACCGACCCCTGTCTATTGCAACCCTTTTTCAAATACACCAAACATGGTCACAAGAGGCAAGTTCCACTGAACTTGAATGAAAGGTCTTTTAACAAGGAACTTCAATCCAGGATCATTTTAATTTGAAGTGACCAGCATCGAAAGAGATCATTTTCTGAGTTACAGGTTTCCTAATTAGGGATGGCAGGGTTGTACAGTGGTCCCTGTCTTGAGAGACTGCCCCCAGGGTAGGTCAAAATGTGGTCTCTCAAAACAGGTGGTCTCTTATTAGAGGTATAATAATATGGAAAAGATAGCACAGTGTTCTGAGAGAGAGAGTGGTCTTAAAAAGATATGTGGTCTCTCATTGGAAGGGTCTCTCAAGACAGGGACCACTGTAATTGTCCTAATTAGGAATGATACGAGTGTAGGGCTACTCATTAGGGACGCTATGGCACATGTGTATGTGTTACAAAACCACCCACCTTTTGGCATACTGTATGCCCGTCTCATCTCCATATGTAGACAACAGCAGATCCGAGTCTTCCTTGCTTAGAGTGGCAAACGATGAATCGTAGGTCGGCCCATGACTACTGAATGGTCCATAATTCAGGTAGCTCACTGAAATATGGCAAAGTTTGGTGTCATAAAAGTCACGTGCATGTTGAAAACCTGAAAATCAAAATCAAGTTCTGAAAACCCATCCCTATCCAGAGGACATTTTGAGAGCCAGTTGCTTCACCCAGGGCAGGGACCACTCTCTGATATCCCCTGGGGCTAGGGTTTGGAATGATTACAACACAGATTGCCCAAACACTTTCCATGGGTTAGTGCAGCAAGCAAAAAAGGGTTTCAAGCATTTTCATTCACCTCCACACATGGAGGACCAAAGCGTGAAGCCTAGCATGAAAACTTTCTCAAGCTGCCTGCTAAACAGACTAAGCTTAAACAGTGACACCTGATGTGAGAAACTAGTTGTATTGCTTTCTAACAGAACAATCAGCTTGTCCACTCCTGGTGCGGAGAAAACACAGAGTTGGCCTGCTTGGCAGACGACCATAAATGATGCAGGCCCAAACAGGAAACAATCTGTACAGGTTTCTTTTTCAATATCAAAAAGACTATAGAAAGAAATTACTTCATGTGGTCTCTGGAGACAGGTGGTCTCTCAAGACAGGTGCCATGGGATACAAAATTGAAGTCTTTTATCAATAATGAGGGGCATATGAAAGACATCAGTCAAGTGTGTGTTGTCAAATACAACGATAAGTGATTCCTGACACTAACACTCACAGCATAAATAAATTGCTTTTTTTTTTTTTTTCATTTGCTGTTATGATTACATTGTCTTACATTTAATAATCTGGTAATTACCTTGATGGAATGTAACGCACACAAGCTCAGCTCTAACAGGACGAATCAATCATAACCGTTTTTTCATCCTGCATTTCTATTCACGCCGTAACAAAAACCCTTTGTAATGGAATAATTTGGATTAGCAATTAGATACAGTTCAGCCTTTTTTTCCCTCTTTAATGAGAGAGCAACTTTTCATGCATGAGATCAAATTATGGGTCTTTAAACATTAAAACCAGTATAACAGATACAATCTTAGCATCGTATCAGCTGAGGGAGCTGAGGACTACTACAGAGGAACATTGAATTAAGCTTTTACACTGTGTCTGGTGGCAACACTGCCAGATTTCATGGAGAATTTCACGGTAAAATGCAGTTGGCCATTTACAGTTTTGAAGTCACTGACTCTTGGAATACCCTCAACTTTTCCTCAAGTTACCTGAAGATGTTAATAGTGGAAAACAAAAGGCCTGTGGGCCTAGTGCTCTGCTCTCATATAAACACATGACTGAGTACTTGAGCTGAAACCTGTTTATGTGACTATCTGGATAATGGGACTTCATAAATATCATAAGCTTCATATTTTGACTTCCCTCACAATCCTGAGCTAATTTCATAATTTTCCATAAAAAATTAAAGAGAATTGGGTGTTTTCAAGATTTTCACATTTTGACCCACACATTACATAATACTGAAGTTGACATTACCAATACCAAATTTGACTTTGATTTTTGTGTGCTTGCCAAGTCCTGAAATTTGAGGCTACCTTGAAAACAATGAAGTGAACTGTATCAACATTCACAAGCAACAAGTTTATGGACAGGCAAATGGAAGGAAGGACAGACAGACATGAGCCATTGCATAAGTTCTGTGATCTTTGGTCAGCAGAGTGAAAACATGGATGGAAGGAAAGATACACAGACATGATCCAATGCATAAGCTCTGTGATCTTAGGTCAGTCGAGGTAAAAAAAAAAAAAAGACAGACATGATCCAATGCATAAGCTCTGTGATCTTTAGTCAGCAGAGCTAAACCAAGGATAGAAAGAAAGATACACAGACCTGATCCAATGCATAATCTCTATGACCTTTGGCCAGCAGAACTAAAACAAGGATGGAAGGAAGGACAGACAGACATGAGCCATTGCACAAGCTCTACAATCTGTGGTCAGCAGAGTGAAAACAAGGATGGAAGGAAGAACAGAGACACATGAGCCATTGCACAAGCTCTGTATTCTTTGCTCAGTAGAGTGAAAACAAGGATGGAGGGAATGATACACAGGCATAAACAACTGCATAAGCTCTGTGATATTTGGTCAGCAGAGGTAAAACAAGGATGGAAGGATGGACAGACAGACAAACATGAGCCATTGCATTAGCTGTGTGATCTTTGGTCAGTGGAGCTATAACAAGCACGGAAGGAAAGACAAACAGACACAAGCCACTGCATAAGCTCTTTGATATTTTGTCAGCAGAGCTAAAACAAGGATGGAAGGAAAGATAGACAGACATGATCCACTGCATAAGCTCTGTGATCATTGGTCAGCAGAGCTAAAACAAGATTGGAAGGAAAGATAGACAGACATGAGCCATTGCATCAGCTTTTTTATCTTTGGTCAGCAGATATAAACCATGTACAGGAAGACTTGCCTGAATTGCAGACCAAGCTCCATGTTATCTCTACTGCAAGTACTGTGGCAAAAACTTGGGAGATTGATTCTATTTAGCAAACAATAGAAAGACATGCTTGCTGGGCATATGAATAGTTCCTAGTCAGGAAGAGCTCCAATCCCAGTTGATGACAAAGACAAATTTCTTGGACCCTAAACATGGTCATCATGTTTGAATGTCTCACAATTTTTGCTATTATAAGATAAAATCCTTTCTTTAGTTAGTATACGTTTTATTTTGGTTAAAACTCACTCAAGTGCCATACGAGTTTCAACCAAAATACAATGTATGCACTCAAAAGAGTGGATTGGATGTTACAACAGCAAAAGTTTAACTTTTGGTTTGCCATATCGCTGCCTGAGAGTGTAGATGAGCATAAGGCCAGGGACTAAATCACCCCATAGAAGACTCCTTTTGAGGGCCCAGACCTCCTTTCTGGCAAAACAGCCCTGCATCAAATTCATCCATGAAATATGTATAGGTTTCAGCAAACAATGCCACCATCAACTCAAAAATAAAACTTTGCAATTCTATGACAAAAACAAACTAGAGGACTGAATGAACAGCCCATGCTAAGCTGACTTAAGCTTGTCCCACAAAATCAAGGTTGAAACTGAATAGACTTGTGCCGAGTTTCAAGGCTGTCCAACTGGAGCATTTTAGCAAAATTTTGCTACAAAGCTCTTCAAAATTGCTATATATTTTCTCAAAAATATGTGTTTCTTATGTAAAGAACTAGAAAAAGTGCTACAAGTTAAGAAAATTTTGCTACAGAGATTTTCAGCTGGACAGCACTGAGTTTTACATGTAGCTGAGTAGATATGGCATTTCTAAGATGGACGACTGAGCCTCCTAAAAGCTCAGTCTGACTAGAAAATCATCTGAGCTAAAAATTGCTGCACCACTTGGTGAACAAATTAATAACTAGGAGTCCCTAGGAGTGTTCCTGTGTGATATCAAAGCAATTGGGTGAGTGGTTTTAGAGAAGATTTTTAAAGATTTGCCCCCAAAAAGGCCCCAAAAATTCATTAAAATCCAAAAATTTACTGAAGCGTTACCATTTGAACACACCTGGTAAAGACTCACCCAAGGTACATTGCCACCAAGTTTGAAGTCAATCTGGTTGACCGTTTCAGATAAGAAGTAAAAAATGTGAATTAGAATGACAATGCGCATTAACTAACATGTATAGTAATCAATATAAAAGGTGTACTTACCAATAAGTACCCGAATTAAAAAAATGGGTAAAAATCAAGAATACACAGCAGTGCCACCTAGTGAACAACTTTGTTTGAGCCTTCCACAAACAACATATCCACCAAGCTTAATCTGAGTGATGGTTCTGAAGCAAAAGTCAAAAATAGTAAAAACACAACAAATCATAAAAAAATAGAAAAAAAATTGCAGCACCACCCGGTGAGCAAGTTAACAACTACGAGTCCCTAGGAGTGTTCCTGTGAGATATCAAAGCAATTGGGTGAAGGTTTTCGGCAAAGAAGATTTTTTAAGATTTGCCCCAAAAAAGAACCAAAAAATAAATCATAAAAAATTCCAAAAATTACTGGAGCATGACCATTTGAACAAGCTTGGTGGAGACCCACCCAAGGTACATTGCCACCAAGTTTGAAGTAAATCTGGTTGATGGTTTCAGAGAAGAAGTTGAAAATGTGAATTTTAGCATTAGAATGTCCACTGACTTACAAATATAGTAATCAATAGGAAAGGTGCATTTACCAAGTACCCAAATTGAACAAATTGTTAAAAGTCAGGAATCCACAGCAGTGCCAAATGGTGAACAACTTTGTTTGACCATTCCACAAGGAACATATCTATAAAGTTTCAGCTTAATCTGATTGATGATTCTGGAGAAGTCCAAAAATAGCAAAATCACACAAAATCATTTTTAAAAAAAATAATAAAATAAAATTGCAGCGCCAACTGGTTAATAAATTAATAGCTCAGAGTCTCTAGGAGCGTCCCTGTATGATATCAAAGCAATTAGGTGAGTGGTTTAGGAATTATTTTTTTAAGATGTGCCCCAAAAAAGAACAAAAACAAAAACAAAAATTTTTTTTAAAAATCCAAAATCATTTAAGTGTGACCATTTGAACAAATTTGGTGAAGACCCACTGAAGGTCCATCCCCATAAAAAATTTGAAGCTGACGGTTTCGGAGAAGAAGTCGAAAATGTGAATTAGCATTGGAATGCCCATTGTCTTACATAGTAATCAACAGGAAAGGTGCATTTGCCAGTAAGCAGAAGTGAAAAAAATTGTTAAAAATCAGAAATCCACAGCAGTGCAACCTAGTGAATCTTTGTTTCAGCCTTCCACTGGGAACACATCCACAATGTTTCAGCTTAATCTCAGTGAATTTTGGGAAGAAGATTTTTTTAAGATTTGCCCAAAAATGAACAAAAAATTCATAAAAAATCCAAATCATTGAAGTGTGACTATTTGAACAAATTTCGTGAAGACCCACCCATGGTATATTGCCACCAAGTTTGAAGTGAATCTGGCTGATGGTTTTGGAGAAGAAGTGGAAAATGTGAATTGTGAACAGACACCAGACAACGTACGATGGACGAAAAGTGACAGCATAAGATCTGCTGGCTGATAAGCCAGCTGAGCTACAAAGGTAAGGTAAGGTCCTAGATTCAATTTTTCAGTGGTACAAAGTACATGTACAATGAAAAATGTGAAAAGATTTGTTTCAGATATTCCAGTGAGAGACCACCTGAAAGACCACCTTTTCAACATGATTGGTACTTTTCATTCATTTTTTGCTTTCTAACAGAGACCACCTGACTGCAAAAACTACAATTTGTTTATCTCAAGGGATGTTCCTTCCAGACAGTTTTCACTGTGATACTTTGTGGCTATGATGCTGACAAAGCATATATTAAAAAATATATACATATATATAATTTTTTTGTGCATTTTAATGTGGCATGCTTAATCCGCTGAAAAACACCCTGCCAAATTACAGAGAACCCGCAACAAATTAGACTTATGTACAGTCGGAAATTGGACTTACAAACTGTATGTATTTTGTTATTTTTATTATCGTACCGGCAGCTTCGAGAAATGGTCCCCTCACACCATATATGCATAGGAATACTCATTACGTGGTAAAAAATAGTGCCACACAGATTGTTACCAAAATGAGGTTGCCAAGACTGAGTGAAACATGGTGAACAATTGTCACTTTCTTATTTTAAAATACGCCCAAAACAGGTTATCTTTTAGTAATTTTGGCAGTTTTCAAAAAAGACCAAATTCTCATGCATCTAAGGTATGATCCTTTGTTTTCTCGTATTTTCAATACCCTCAATTCATCTAACCACTGAAGGTTGCATTGTCGATTACATTAAACATCATGATTATCAATATCAATTATCATTTCAGTATCAAATGAAATAAATCAAACAGTTTAAAGTATATGTATGAACTTGGCCCACTGGTGTTCCAGTCACGTCCAGCCATAAAATATTTTAATGATACCTATGGATAATGACACAGATATATCGAATCGGCTTGGAGGAGTCGATGTGAATTCTTTGCTCAACGTAATTGGGAATCATTCAAATGACAATGCTTCAGACCTGCAGGGTCCAACTTTTATTAATCAATCTCCATACTATGAAATTGATCAGTTAGTAAAATGTCTATGAAATACGATGGAAAAGTTTATTGTTTTTAGTCTCAATCGTGAATCACTAAATGCAAAAATTGCTGAAATCAAAATATTACTTGACTATCTTAATTCCCATGATTGTCAACCCAGTGCAATTTTGAATAAACATTTTCCAATGTAGACAGTAAAGTACAACAAACATTAACACAAAAAATCTCAGTGGATCACCCAAGGAATAATTAGATCAATAAAAAAGAGGGATGATTTGTATAAAGCTTTGAAAAGGACTCCCCTGAACACACACGAATATGAGGCACATAAAGTAAACCTGAACACTTTTAACAAAATATTAAAAAATACCATACTTAAAGCAAAAAAGGATTATTATGAGCAGTGTTTCAAAAAATACAAAAATGATATGAAAAATACATGGAAAACTTTCAATAATATGTTATATAAGACTCAGAAGAGAGTATCATTTCCTGAAATTTTTAACATAAATGGTAAATTAATATCAGATAATCAGGAAATTGTAAATTCTTTTAATAAATACTTCACAGACATTGGACCTGATCTAGCCTCCAAAATAAGCATACCAAGGAATGTTGCTGTGAATGATTACTTAAAAAATCCTACACAACACAGGCTGAAAAATTCATGTGTGTCTCTGAAACAACGGTTTTACAAATAATAAATTCATTAAAACTAAGAACTAGCTACGGGCATGATAGGTTTTCAGTAAAATTACTTAAATCAATTAAAAACGAAACTAATAAGGAAACTAGAGCAGACTGATCTTCCAACAGAAAATCAAATGTCTCCCGGTGGAACACTTACGTCTCTAAATAAGCTACAGGTGATAATAAATTACAAATGACCAAGTTTGCTTGAAAATTACAATCCTATTTTAGCTCTCACCTAGATACATTACTCTAGCAATTTTCATCAAGTTCTTCAAGACATATTGCAGAGAAACCAATTTCACATATATGGAAAAAAGGGAAGTACCATTAAATATATACATGGATCTTTCAAAAGCCTTTGACACTTTAAATCATAATACATTACTAGAAAAACTCAGCTATTATGGAATAAATGACACTGCACTCAAACTGTTTGAAAATTACCTAAACAATCGCAAACAATATGTAGTCCTAAATGATTTAGAATCAAATCTTTAAGAAATTAATACTGGGGTGCCACAGGGCTCCATATTAGGTCCTTTGTTATTTATCATCTACTCTGGTAAGCACATAAGGTTTAGCTAAAAACTTAGATCACAGTGTAGACATCTGACAAAACATAAATTCAGAATTGATGAAAATTAATCTGTCACTCAAAATGAATAAATTATCTCTTAATGTTGAAAAAACTAAATTTATGTTATTCTACAATCCTCAAAAAGTAGTTACAATACCCTCCATTAAAATAGATAAGAGTAATAATGAATATGCTGACAGTTTTAACTTTCTAGGCCTCACTATTGACAAACATTTGAACTGGAACCAACATCAAGAAATTGTAGCTTCTAAAATGTCTCAGACAGCTGGTGTAATGAACAGATTTAAAGATTATATACAGAAAGACATTCAATCTATACTGCATTAGTACTTTCTAGAATTAACTATTGTCTCCTTGCCTGGGGCCATAAAATTGACAGAGTTTTCAATATACAAAAAAGGGCAGTACGTATCATTAATCATAGTAAATATAATGCACATACAAAACCTATCTTTAAAGAAAGGAAATTGTTAAAAGTCGAAGATATACATAAAGGACAACTCTTAAAATTTTATTTCAAATATTTTAATACTGAATTACCTATATATTTCTTGAGCATGCCCATCATGAAAAAAAAACTGACATACACAAACATGATACATGAAGGAACGACATTTTCAGAGTAAGAGCTGGAAATAGATTTGCCGAAAAATGTGTTCAACCCAGATTGTACAGACTTTGAATGAAATACCAGACATCGTGAAAAGTAAAGTATACACACACAGTTATTCAGGTTTTAAAATAAATATCATACAATATTTTATACAAAAATATGAGTCTATATGTAATATCACTAATTGTTATATCTGCAATGCATAAATGTCTTAAGTTTATATATGACTACTCAAATGTTTAATTGCCGTAATATTATCAATAATGTGCAGCAGGGAAATCTGTGTCTTCAAGATATCTATATATTTGTGTGTTGTCACCATGGTAATATATAATCATTAAACAAACTTTATTTGGGTGGCTCATATGCTAGCGATTGTCGAACAATCTTAATATGAGTCTCCTGACCACATCCATGTTTTTAAAGAAATAAATTATCAGATTGATTGTTAATTCCTATTGATACAATATACTTATGAATTATACTAAACTGTATTATATTGGTCAAATAAATGAATTGAATTGAATTGGGTCAACAGCTTTCCTGGGCACGTTTTGAGTGTAGTTTGTCATGGAAAACTGTTGACTCATATAGTATGCATTGTGATGGACAAGACGCATACAGTGTGCCATGCATATTTCAGGACTTACAAAATGTTATTACACTCTGTCCAAAAAAACGAAGTGGAAAATCCCACACTGTAAAAAGTGCCAAATCTTGGCTGTAAGCCCTTATAATTAAATTTCGACAAGTTACCCTAAAACTGACATAAGTACTAGGAGAGTTCTGATAATGTTTCACAGAGGTAAAATAAGGCACTGAAGGATATTAATTTGATTTGTATTTACAGTGGTAAAAGGTCTCCAACACATGAGTGGGCGAGTATGGTGATACACTTTCCAAATCAATATTCATGAACCATTTAAGGAAGTGAACGGTTCCTAAAAAGGCGCATAATGCAGATCTAACTCAGTTTATATATGTATGTTGTCTGCCCCAAAAAAGTCAATACTCTCATAACTGTCTGGAGCATGTATCAATAATAGTTACATGTTCAGCTTATCAGTGCCAATGTTTTCCCAGCGGACCATGGTAGACTTTTCTCACTGAATGCATCCCCAAATGTTAACCCTCCTCCCTAAAGTCGGCCGTATCAAGCTCCCCTCAAGTCAGCCGAATATGGCCTTTGTCAATGCATGCATAAAAATCGTATTTCCTTTCTTTATCAAGTCATTTATAGGAAAAATCATGAAAACTATCAGCTGAAGTAGTCATTTATGCATCCTTTCCTTCATATCGCCATACCAACATTGTAACTAAAAAGCAGGATGGAGTGTTTGTTCTTCTGAAATTACTGATCGTGTGAAGAGGACCATCAATCAACATGCTGTTTACAATGCATATCCAGCACATTCAATTAATTTGAGTCTTCCCGCGGCTCATGTCCATGTGTTTTGTTCACTATGCATCCTTCCCCTTTAGTATAATATTTGTGGGATGTTTCTCAGTCAAAATTTAATAATGGACGGCAAAAATAAACTTGTTGCGTCAAGTTTGTCCTGTCCGTTTTGGAAAGTTCATCGGCGAACAACATCCATGTTTGTTGGTTTCAATGCATTGCTCAGCAGCTACCGGAAATCAAAGTACATTGTATTTTTGGTTGTCATTGGCAGCCTAAAGTGCTTTCTGATGGTGCTGAAGAATGGCAAAACTTTCTGAGTGCCATATTTGGATCAATGACCCCATAACCTCGAACGAGTTTCCAAATATGGATATTATCATCAAACTTGATTGATTTTTACGGCAAGAAATATTGACACACATCAAATTTAGCCAACTGGAGAAGAGTATCCCAAAATAGAAAAGACATTGGGCTTTCCCATGGTGCCAAACATCCCAGATATCTTTGAACAAACATGGCCCTACGAGGAATGCAAACTTGTGGAAACTTCCATTGTTTTCTGCAGATTTCAACACTCACTTGCGGTAAACGACTATCAATAATCATTTATACTACATGGACAAATAAATCTATACATTTTACCACAAATAAAACATCACTACCAAAAACTATGATGTTGAATCAGTCATACTACCCCACACCTGATGACACCTGTTCCTACAAAGTACAATATGGGCCCAGACAGCAACTGTTTTGGTGTGTTCATAGCACATTTTTACCGTTCATGAGGAATTAATTCCAGGGTTACAGTGGACCAAAACCCAAGGAATGTGAGGGGGAAAGGGTTAAAGACTAGATATTTTGCTTTCTGTGAAAAGACCACCAAACTTATACTTCTCTTTACTTTAGATAATTACTTAAAGGTAACAAGAAGAACTTGGTCATGCATTTGCTTACATCTTTTTGCTGAGGCAAAAATGCATGTGTTGATTTTGACAGATTGACCAAAAATTCACTGAAATGTCACAAACCTGGAAAAAGCAAGCTACAAATATAAGCAGGTGCATCCTGTTTTAATGAGACATTCACACGTTAGAGATCCCTCTACCAGATACGAGGTACATAGTTGATTTTAAAATAAAGATGTTGGTGGCATGTCATCTCTGTCATCAAGATCCTTCCCACTTGCCAACATTATCTACCCAAGTAGAGGCAAATTCCTACCTGGAACACCTTTGTTACGCCGGTCCTCCCTGAAGCCCTGTATGTTGCCTGTGCCAGCGGGCAGCTTCCCTAGCAGTGAGCCTAGAGTGACAACACGCTCTGTCTCACTCACTGGAACAAACAAATTTTCAATATTAACATCATAAGATCAAGTGGCAAGGAGAAAACAAATAAAAAAAAAAAAAAAAAAAAAAAACAAACAAACAAACAAAAAAAAAGCTTTAAAGGGTCTGACAGCTCTAGTGACACATGGATATTCAGTTTCCCCCACTTGGGGGCACCTGTACATATACATGTAGAACAACGTACTAGGCTCTTTAATTTTAAAATATTGTTCAGAAAAGATATCCTGTTTAAAGAGAAAAATAAATAGAAACTAGAGGGCTGTGTGAACAGTCCGTGCTGAGCTAACCTAAGCTTGTTCACAAAATCAAAGTTCCAATCTGGCTTACAGTTTTGGAGAAGAGGTCGAAAATGTAATTGTGAACAAACAGATGGACTGATGACAGATGACAACAAACGACACAGCCTTCCAAAAGCTCAGCCTGACTAGCAAGTCAGCTGAGCTAAAAAGGCCTTCAAAGGTTTTCTGGCTCAAAAAATCAATTATTCACCATAATGTTCGCTGCATAAAATAAAGAGATGAACCCACGAAAAATGAGTAATTTAAAGCAATTCCTTTTTTCATAAATATAACTTACCTACAGAACCATTATTGGGTATTCCCTCCCGAGGATTCCACAAGCCAAGAGAAATGAACTCATTCAAAGTATCCAGTCTGCACAAGTGCACCCTCTCAGCAGTGACAGTTAACTACAGCATCCACTGCCAGTTCAACTCTGTTCTTGCAGCTTGACTTTAACATCAGGAAAAAGAAGCGCACACAGCAGGGATGGATGGGTGGGTTCCAGAGTGGTTGTATAGGTCAATAATGAGGGAAATACTCTGAATTACCCATATTTATGTCACAATACGTTACCTATACAACTACTGTAGGGATGTACCAATGGGACAGAGGTAGGCACGGACATCCAAAATCACTACAAGGTGACAATGCAAATGAAACCCAACTCAGCAGAAGAGTCAGACATGACATTACTATCAGCATGAAAGCTTGATGCCAAGTTGAGCTCTGGCACATGTTTGCATGTGAGTCTAGGGTCATCTTCAAAGTCTGCTACTGGCAGCTTAACACGTATAAGATCTTAAATGTCAGCAAGCCAACCTCTGACTGACAAAGTTTCTACAAATGAAAGAAACGAAGGTGTTGTGGCACCAGCACTTGCAGGAGCGCATGATGTACATGAGAGAGGGACATTCCTCATTATGAACAGGGAGGGACAAAAAGCTTGAAGCTAATGTGGCCTGATGGTATCAAGATTCTGCAACTGAAGATCTTCCCTGCCTGAGAAACATGGGAAATTGTACTCTTCATCCAGCTAGACACTGTACTGGGATTCATTGAACCTGAGAGAACCTCATGAATGCAAAGAAGACAGGTAGTCTTGCAACCCTCTGACTAGTTGACCTCAACATACAATTTCAAAACCCGAATAAACCATGCACCTATCCAATGTAGCAGACAAAGGCTTAATCTGGAAGCCGTGCAGGGCCATAGAAGGATACCTAGCAATATGCGTCTTGGCCCTCAAACCAACATAAGGATGCCTGGTGACTTCAGTGCCACTCTCATCCCATGTCAACTAGAACCAATGATTTTCCATTTTTTCCGAAACCGAAGTGGAATTGTGCGTTTTTTTCATCCTTGAAACGGAATTTGATATTTTTTCTTGTATGAATTATATATAAATATATAGCAGTGAAACAAAATTTGAAAAAATTTTGCTGATGAAGCGGAATTCCTCTTTTTTTTGGAAACAGAAAATCATTGTCCCTAGTCAAACACTAGAGATTTAAAGCATGCACTTCAACCGTTTGAGTATCTGATGCCAGTGCAACCAGAAAAATTGTCTTCTATGTCAGGAAATGTGGCTCAACTGCAGTCATGTCTTTGCCCTCATGTGGCCACTTGGGGAGGCCAGAAAGCACAATCACCAAGTTCCATTGCAGCACCATGCAAAGATCCACAGGCAATAGTTTCTGAGAAGTGGTTTGAAGTTTCCGTTAGGGACTGAAGATGCCACTTCCTGAGGGAATCTGCAAGGATGAATGGCCAAGGTTGCCTGATGAACACGCTAAGTACTGGAAGTGCACATGGCCACTCCCAACTGAGGTACAGCATCTCTACTGATCAAGCGTTCCCAGGCAAGGCAACTGCAAATCAACTTATTGACTCCCTCATTCTCCTCACTATCTTAAGAATGAGAGGATTTGGCAGATACGCCTAGGTCCCCAAATTCCCTTACAAAATGTCAAGAAAATCTACTGCCCATGCCATCTTGTTCAGGTACAGAGAGATGAACATTGCAAGAGTTTTGCTGTTTCTTGTCACAACTAAGTGTAACCCACAAGCTGAAAACTGCCTGTGTGATCCAAGGATCCAGAGAACACTGTGTGGCTATGATCTGTGACCGGTATGTCTGCATTGATGTTCACCAATCCTGCAATACAACCAGCTAACACAGACATGAGATGCTCCGAGCACCACATCTGGATAGCTTTGGTGAGCAAAATTAGCTGTTTGGGGTATGTGCCTGACTGCTTGTGATGTAGCCCACTGCTGTTTGATTGTCTGACACAACTAATGTAGAATTCCACATGGCCGTATCATGGGGAATGGATTTATACAGCACGAGTTTTAAAACTGTTCACTGCTCGCCAAATGCTTCCAGTGAATGATTTGAAAGGAGCGCTGTCTAAATCCATTCCCCATGACACAGCCATCTGGAATTTTGGGGCTCTCATTGAGTGTTAAATCCTATGTTTTTGTCAGAAACCTACTTGGTTTAGCGTGTTTGCAGCAGCCGTTTTGACTCCATTTTGTTCACTTTCAACATTGCGTTGCTACAGTACGTCACTCAAAAAAGAACTTTCAGTTACTCTTTTCTATCTTACGTAATCTGATTGGCTTACAAACAAAACAACAACCAATAGGATTCTCTCTTTTATTTCATTTCAGTCGTAAAATCGTTCCTCACTTATATAATGGGAACGATTGTGTTTCCACATGGGTAACTATGGGAGAAACAAACTCTTCTATGGCTTGATGAAACTTCATCAGAGCCAGTATGATGACCTCCAACTCCTGCTACATGATGCTGCAAAGCCCTCATTGTGGAAGCCAACTTCCTGAGGTTGTCAGAGAGTTCAACAAGGCTCAGAAATATGTGTCATTGATTTTCTGAGCCTTGACAGACTGCTGAAATACTCTGACTATCAAGTTCTAGGCATTCTGCAGATCAATGGAAGTCGTTTATACTCTTTCTTGAAGAGCCACCAAAAGGAAGCTGCTGTTTCCACTCTGAAGTGCTCTACTTTCAAATACAAGTTGAGCACAGAGTGGTCAATCACCAGTCTCCAGCTCCCAACTCTCTTTTGAACAAGAAAAACAGGGCTGCAGAAACCTGGTCAATGTGCATCTTTGACCAACTCTACTGCACCATTCTGTGAAAGTTAATCAGCTGAATCCAACACCATGTCTGTCCTCCCTACAAAGTATTAAAGCGGATGGGCGTTGGCTATACAGGCGACATTTCTGATTCTGCAAAAATCAAGATCACAGCCAAAATCTACTATGATAAGCACCTACTGATCGTGCATGTAATGGGGTCCCAGATGCATAAATTTTTACATCCTCCTGCCAACCTTGTTGATAGAGTAAGGCATAGGATCAGGTGACAGATATACCCAATGACTGTTTCTCCCTCATCAGACACACTTGGCATGTCATCTATTTTAAGTAAGTGATTGACCATGGCACCTGCCACATCTGTCGATGAACAAGTCAAAACCACGATATGAGTATCTTCTTTGAATCTAGTCAAAACCCTCATTTGCCTTGGGTAGTGAAGAGTCACACATTTTGTCACTGACTGAGAATGTTGTTAGTTAACCTCAGAGGCAGGTAAAGGTTTCTTAGTTCCATGATACTGCCTGACCTCCGTTAAGAATCAGTTGTAAGGAGCCCCTCTTGGTGGGGTTGTGGATCTTGCTGGACTATCTGGATGAACACTTGCTTACAGGCACAAGATACTCCTCATGTTGCTTCTTCATCGGGCATGGACTTAACCTGCCAAGCCTTCATGGTGCGGGCTTAGTTGAACGTCCAATCTTCCCCAGAAGTAGTTAAACCCCTAACCCTTTCCCCCTTGAATTGACGCTTGAGTCAACAACTTTCCTTGGCATGAGTTGGGCACTTAGTGCTCAACTCATGCCAAGGAAACTTATACTTAGTATAGTATAACTTTCCTTGGCACGAGTTGAGCACTAAGTGCCCAACTCATGCCAAGGAAAGCTGTTGACCTGGGGCATGTGATCTTAATAGGCCTCATGTACAATTCTCAGTCAAAATTGTTTTTCATTACGGTTGAAATTAGTTGAAAACACTGAAGCAGACGACATTTGACCAGTCGGTTTTGGCCGGTTTAAGGGGGAAAGGGTTAAACTGTTGAATCGTTGGTCTAATGTTTGATCTAAACTTGCAGGATAAAGCAATCTATGTGTTCCGCTGTAATATGAAGTTTGGAATTAAAGTTTCCATTTTATTAAATCAATCTTTATTTAATCCAGATTTTAATCCTGGATTACAAAATTAAATATTGGATCAATCTATGATTAATTTAATAAAATGAGCCTGTAAATCTTTAAATTCATATTGTAGCTAAGAGCATATATTGGCCAACCCTCGAAGTTTTGATCAAACATTGAGCCAAGGATAAAGTAGTTTAGGTCACTAACCACATTGATTTTAATTTGGGGGTTAAAGTTAGGATTAGATCAAATTCTTTGTGAATACGGCCCCTGATGATTAGTAAGCTGACCTTAAAGCTGATCAGACACTGTGCTAGGCTTGCCTGACAGCCTCTTCTTTAGAGATCCAGCTAGCTCCTTCATGACCTGATAGATCACACCTATGAAGTATAGCTGGCATCAAACCTGACAAATACACAGGATTCACCATAATCTAAATTCCTGCCCTTGCATATTGCCACCGTCAGAGATGGAACAAATCTGTGCTTTGTAGATTCTAATGGAGACAAGTTCGAGGGATCCTGGTCACGCAAATCAACAGAATGCAAAGGCCTGGTTCAATGATAATGACAAAATATAAGTTTGTCATTCCCATCCAAAAATGATGACACTAGAGACAAGGATCAATTTTCATATCTCAATGTCACCATGCTGGGAGTTGGTGACAATGACCAAGATCGTGGAGGAATCAACCCTGACCTGATTAAGATCAGCTAACCTTGACCACGTGAAACTACTCTCAGTGTATCAACAGCAACAGGTGGCAGCTGTGCCAAAGTGGGAACCAGTTCTGACAACATCAGGTCTTCCTAAACGGGCATTCCCCCACCCACCCACCTCAAGGGGGTAAAATCTGATGAACCTGAGACTCCACTAGGAGAAATCAGACTGGTAGTGAGGACCCTGCTACTGGCTGCCAGGTCCTCCCAGGGTCCCCATCTGCCACCAGAGCAGCCTCCAGAGATGACCAACCACCATTAGGTGAACCCTCTTCCTTCAGACCATCCAAAGGCTAACACTAGCACCTTGTTGGGTGCAGAAACCTCCTGGATTCACGTACAGCTGGGTAAGAAGTGATGCCTCACACCACCAGATAACAGAGAAATCAAGCACGAGCACTCTGACTCCTACTGAAGGGGATGGAGATTATTCATTCTCAATAGATCCTTCTGGACACCTCTAGTTGTCTATGCTGGATGCAACGTTAGTAACAAAGAAGACTTGCATGAAGTCATGCTTCTGTAACTGTACTAGAAGCGGATGCCTCAGAGGTCACAGTGTGGCCAGCTGGACACTTTATGTCAGTTCATTTTTCTTGGTTCTGCAATCCTATAGAGGGAAAACCGTGCAGTGATTGATTGTATTGGATATATACTGACATAAATTATGAAAATGAGCGACTTCTTTTGGTGCTTATCAGTAAAGGACACATGAAGACGTGAAGCGCACAGTATGTCTATTTCCCTCCCTAACCTGATGCGAACAGTTTTGTGAAAAAAAAATGTTAAACAAATAACTGATGTCACAAACCAACTGCTGCGAGACAGAAGCTAGAGACTCCACCCATAAATGTGCCAATTGGAGATTTGGTAGACAGAAGTGACCGAGGGACAGGTCAGTTCCAGGCTCCCCTTTCATAAGAAAAATTTGCAAAATACAGTTCACATAGTGCTTTTTGGTGCATTTTTACCCCTTATTTCACTACTAGTATTGTTATCACTTAACTTTTTATTCAGGTGGGATAAAACATTCTCTAAACAGGAGAACTTGAGGATTTGGAAAAGGGGAAAAGAAGCAAGAGATCTCCGGGTCAAAACAGGAGAGTCCGTGAGATGCAGTTTGGCTTGCTGCCTGATTCACAGACCAATGACCAAGACCGTTGCTCATACATGTACAGTGGTCCCCTCTTATAAGGTCCCCCAGAAGAGAGGCCACCCCTCTACAAAGGCCACATCTCCCTGCAGCAAGTATGGCATTTTCATTGTATTTTACCCCTCAAGAGAGGCCACCCCTCTTATAAGGCCGATTTTCTAGTGCCTTTGGGGTGGCCTTATAAGAGGGGGACCTCTGTATAGTATTGAACAAAATTTGGATTGCAAAAGCAACGGAAGGATAACGGGGTATATATTATTTAACTGAATCAGTCAGCAACTCAGAAAATTTGACTGACGAGTAGTCAGTGTTCTCACCTATGCCATCATTGTCGGGGTTGAGTATGTTGAGTGTTGTGCTGCCATCCTTTCTCTTCCTCAGGAATCCAATCTGTAAGCACAATAGAACGACCGTCTTACTTTCAGAGATGTTTTATGTGGGCAACATTTTTTTGGTCACATATATGAGCTAGAATGAAAATGAGAGCTATGTATTCACTGTCATAAAATAAAGGGATGTCATCCCATTACATATACCAATACCCATCATCTGAAGTCACTTGTTTCTGTATTGTTTGCCAATTAAGGTTCCTTGTCCCATAATAAAGGCTACCAGACAAAAAAACAAGCATGACTTACAGGCATGGTTTCTTGTAACCAAGAAATCATCTCAATGACGTTATTATAAGGCTCTACATATCTTTTTATCTCCTGTAGCCCTGAGAGCTAGTTCTGGGATCTTACTCACTCCCCAAATCCAACTTGCTTGCCCATCTAAACAAATCCTATTTAAAAAAAAAATCCACATTTCTGGTTGCCCCCAGGGCTGGTACTTTGAGATTTCAAGTTGGCCTGATGCAAAATTGACTTGTCTGGGGCTAGTGGACATGCCGACTGTACTACGCCCGGCATGACTATTGGCACTTGTGACACACACACAGTAAGTGACTGCCTACTTTGTTTTGTATTAAATATTCATGTACGCTCTGGCGGAATGCAATGTTTGCAAGACTAAAGGGTCCTTTTTGCACTTAAAAAGGTTTCCTTTTGTTGTTCTCATACTATAATAAAATATGTGTTGTCAATGCTATATAGTGGGATAAATAAACACAAGTGGCTTGTGGCCTGTACCCCCCCCCCCCCCCCCCCCCGCATTATTTCATGTTGCCCATAAACACTGCTCATAATAGTCTGTCTATACCTTCTGCTATGATGGCTGAAAAATGACTGTGTAAGCCACTTAAAAAAACAAAAACAAACCACTGCTCAAGGCCCTCTTAACTGGGCATGCAAAGAACCAAAAATCAGATTTAGACAGCAGTGTAAGGAGCTAGCTGTCACAGCCTTAGCATAATCAGGACCCTTACTGTAACACATATCTCAGTACTACTTCTTGCACGGGGGAAAAATGGTACCCCACGGGGGAAAAATGGTACCCCAAAACTATATTTGCAAGTGTACTCAGCACCATGCACTGTATTTTGTACAAAGTAAATTCCCTGTGTAGACACCACAGTTTGCATCCCTACATGATCTTGATAGATATTGTCTCAATGTGAAATAAAGACTCTCAATCAAGATGTATTATCAGCTGCATTTTCAACATCTTATCCCTTAAAGTGCTTATCACGACTATTATCGTTTTCTCATTACCGTCAAACAGATAGTGGTTAAAAGATTCAAATCTCTCATGAATATACCTTTCATTCAAATACCAGTAAGCGTAGTCTGAAGCAAAAGTTTTATTAGTCAACAACTTTCCTCAGGACACTTTGCATGCATTGCATGAAAAGTGCCCTGAGGAAAGCTGTTGACTTAGTCTTAAATCAGCACTTTAAGGGTTAAACTTCATTGCAGATGTTACTTGTAGCTTCGTTACATTTTGCTTTATAATTAACATCCCTAGTTGCAGAAGCCCCATCCCTTAATGTATTATGATGTTAACTGTGACAATGGACATGCTCCCCAACTGGGAAACATAATGTGTCATATTTGGGTGAAATATCTAAAGCCCATTGCACCCTAAACAACTGTCATGTTAAATATCACCTTTGTATCTGAATCGTTTGATTGGAACAGTGAAAGTGGCAAAAAATCTATAACGAGAAGAATTAACTGCCACATTTTTTTCCCACAAGATAATAAACGTTGTGCATGAAAAGGCATACCATAATCTCACTGAAATTTTGTATTTCTTTTCTTTCCTTTGAATGCACTTGACCACTGTTTTGTTATACTCTGATCTGGGCTTACAAGGCCAACATAAAACTTGCTTTAACATATTCTTTCACAAATAAATTTGAACATATAATGAGGTAGAGTGAAAAAAACAATGTACTACAACATGTTAACACAATCTTTGAAAACATGTGCTAACTCCCAGGTTATTTAAACATATCTACAGTGTGATAATTTATCTGGGTGCACCTATCTATAGCAGTGCAACTTAAACCATTTTCTCTTTTCTGTACCAAATATGTACACGTATGTGTATTTTGAGAATTTGATTTTTGTTCGTTTGTTTTTGGGTTTTTTTGACTCAAGATATATGTTGATAATGTTCTGTCTGTCCATATACATGTATTACACAAAATAAATTAAGCCTCTTGAAAATATAAATTTGTTTTGATTTTTTTTATTTTAAACTCGGTTATTGCATTCACTGCTAGAAGTGGGGTTACTGCATTTCTCTTCAAAAAGCACCCAGTTTGCTTTGAAAACTTAAACTGAAACGCCTCACTTGTGGATCTACATTTCGTATGTTTTGTCAAAAATATTATCAAAATAATGGTAAATATGTTGTATGATTCTAGCTACTTTTGTGGTCAAGATGGAGTAGGGCTTCGCAGGCAACCTTATGTCCCCTGACAAACAGTAGCAGCCTTGACACCTCGAGCCCTGCTGGAAGGCAGGTTGAATATTAACCCTTTGAGTGCCGGCCACGAGCAGTCTTCACATTGATCTGAATCAGTACAATGTTTCCACCTTCAAGTACATGTACCAGCCACCCAATTTAAGTTCAGTGTTTCCAAAAACTCATTGCTATCAGGTCAACAGTGCCAGAGAAAGCCGTTGACTCAGTCTCCACACTTTCCTGTTGAGGTACCAATGTTACGGGACCCAAAATTATCTTTTGATATTGGGGTCCCTGTAGAATGCCAACCTCTTCCTTGTTACCATGGCAACGACCAAGTTCATTTTAATAAGGGTTTGCAGGTCGCACAAGATATTTGAGACAATGATATTATAAGCTATAAACAAGCATTAGTATGTTCCAAGAATGCAATATTAGACAGATTTTATACAGATTTTCTGCACTTTAGTTGGGAAATATTATAATCAATTCATATTTTTGGGAATTTTCATTTAAAAAGCAGTTTCTATGTTAACCCATTGTAATGTTAAAATTATGTATTTCACATCAGTACAAAACAAAGATATCAATATTCATGTTTGGATCTTCTATAATCATTTTGGTATAATATTTATGATAATCTTTTGTACCATAAAGAAAAATAAACATGACTCCAATATTTAGTATTTTACATGATGATGATGATAATGATGATGATGATGATGATGATGGCGATGATGATGATGATGATGATGATGATGATGGCGATGGCGATGACGATGACGATGATGATGATGATAAACTCACATTGGTGGCAAACCTATTGAAAAAGCCTAGACTTGACAGCGTAAATATGAGCATTCACAGTTAAGACTACCACAGCTGGCCAAAACGGTCACTGAACCCACAAAGCCAATGTACAGTGAAACCTGACTATTATGACACCATTTATTCCCCGCAAAATGTGTCAAATATCTGAATGTACGAGATCAAAAAAGTCCAATGACTGAGGAATTTGAATTTATGTGTCAAAAACTTGTGTCATTAAGTGAGTATGTCACATATCTGTGTTAGTGTTGTTATGATGAGGTTTCCCTCTATTAGAATCCTTTGTGCAAACTTCTGCAGTTCTCGACTGTTTCATGTTCAATCACTGTTTGTCTACTGCCCACTTCCTGCATGAAATTAAAGCGTATCAATTTAATGTTTCCAGAGAAAGGCTATCTTGAATTGCATGCATACTTCTGAACATGAAATTATTGGAATTCATTGGTTGTGCTGAGACAGCAATTTCCGTCTAATAACCACGCTTCTTATTGTCATCTCGAAAAAACCCAAGAAGGTCAGAGAAAAAAATTATGTGATTACAATGTTTCATTGTTCATTTAAAGGTCACCTCAGATCATCTCAATTTGCTTTCAATCCATTTAACTCTTTAAGTGCCAAATTTTGGACTGCGTCAACAGCTTTTCTCGGTGCGCATTGGGCAAAATGCGCCCAATGAGCACCAAGAAAAGCTGTTGACCTGGGATATCCTCTCTGGAATTATGGGCATGCTGGTACTTGAATGAAAAGTCTTTTTACGAGGAATACGAATCTGAGATCCTTGTGATAATTCAGACTAGTTTCACTCAAGTATATCGACTTTAGATGTGATTGGCACTGAAAGAGTAAATTTTGCACAGTCATTCAAGTGCAAGAATATTTTGGACTCCTGTACAAGTGAAACAGTCAGACATGGCACAGCTGCCTGGAGAAAACTAACAGTTAAAAAAAAAGTGCTGCCATAGGCCCCTGCCTCTACATATAAGGTGGTTTTTTTACAGAACTCTGTTTTATGGGGTATTTCATTAAGCAGCTTAGCTGCTTGGCATATTTATACATAACCAGACCAAATGCAGTGGAACGCTGGTATTAAGAACACTGAAAACTTTATATGGAGGTGGTCATATTAATGAAATGGTCTTTATGTGGGACTGCTCTCTATATTGTGAGACATTTGTTTTCATTCTTCATTGATTTTATCCATGGTTCAGACCACCTGCCCTCTGTGAACACCTGTTGGTACCACAAGCAGTGGTCTTCACCCTGAAAATCTTCACACTGAAGTATCGGTGTGTAGACATGTATATTTTCCCATTAAAAACTACCAGTAAGGATGTGATGTAGATACTGTCTCTTGTCATTCCAAATAACATGCTATCAGTCAACAGCTTTCCTTGGTGCACTCTGGCACCCACGCTGTGCACCAAGGAAAGCTGTTGACCGAGTCTTCACACAGTTCAATAACTGGTAGATGGAGTTCTCCAATGCACAAACAACTGCACAATGGATCGGAAAGAGGAAGTCCTCCAGTGCATAAACAACTGCAATGGATCTGTAACAGGAAGTTCTATACTGTATAAGCAACTGCAGTCTGACTGCAAAGGACCTGTAAGAGGAAGTTCTATAGCGTATAAACAACTGCAGTGGACCTGTAAGACGAAGTTCTCGAGTGCATAAATAACTATGCAATGGATCTGTAACAGGATATTCTATAGTGTATAAACAACTGCAGTATGACTGCAGTGGACCTGTAAGAGGAAGATCTCCAGTGCATAAACAACTGCAGTCTGACTGCAGTGGACCTGTAAGAGGAAGTTCTATCGTGTATAAACAACTGCAGTATGACTGCAGTGGACCTGTAAGACAAAGTTCTCCAGTGCATAACAACTGTGCAATGGATCTGTAAGAGGAAGTTCTATACTGTATAAACAACTGCAGTCTGACTGCAGTGAACTGGTCAGAGGAAGTTCTCCAGTGCATAAACGACTGCAGTCTAACTGCAGCAGACCTTTAAGAGGAAGTTCTCCAGTGCATAAACAACTGCAGTATGACTGCAGTAGACCTGTAAGAGGAAGGCAGTGCAAAGGTTAAATTCCAGTGTAAAAATATAAGTTTACAATGAAAATAAATGTCATTGACAGCAGACTAAATCTACCATTTTGTATGTTTCATATGAATTTAAGGTGGACTGCAATATCTTTCCAAAAGAAATTTTAAACGGATCTTTCAGAAGCAACATCTTTAACTGATGGCAGTGTTGTGATTGTCTGTTCCTTTCATAATGTATTGATAGGTGTTCATGTACAAAATATCAAGGAAACCGGCATCCGTGAGTTTTTTTATATTTTCTTTGCCAAGCTGAATGTAAATTTAATGAGAGACCTACAGCACATACATACTTATAAACTAGAAGCAAGTTTTTTGTGTGAAAAACATGCATCTCCCGATCAGGCACCTCTAACCAGAGACCACCCCTCTAAGAGGGCCACCATTCTTCTGCAGAAAGTTTGACCTTGACCTCTGACCTCAAGGTCACCTCTTACCAAATTTAAGGGAAGTCTCACCTGGGTACATGATGACAAAGTTTAATGGACTTCATACCCATTAGAACATGTGGCAGGGAAACCAATTATTTTGCAGGGCATTGTGACTTTGACCTATGACCTATGACTTGAAGGTCATCACAATCATAGGAAAAAAATTCCAAAACTCTATGGAGTATTTGTACCAATAGTTTGAAGTGAATCAGGCTTACAGTTTTGAAGAAGTCAAAATGTGAACTACCATTGCAGACCCCACTGATTTATATGGCAATCAATAGGAATGCAAAAATTCACCAAAATAAAAATAAAAATTCAAAAATCATTGGAGCATGACCATTTGAACATAGTTGGTCAATACCTAACTGACGTACACCCCACCAAGTTTGAAGTGAATCTGGCCACTTGTTTTAGAGAAGTGGAAAATGTGAAGTAGCACTGCAATCCCCAAGGATCTTTCAAGGTCACTCAGGTTTAAAATAATCCATCTGAGAGTCCATAGGCACTTTCCTATTAATGTTTAATAGTAACCTTGGGCCTATGATACACCATTAAGAAGGTATATGAAAATTGCTGAGTCAGCACAAAAATGCAACAAGGATTTGATCTTGACCTTTGACCTCAAGGTAATATTTATCGTTATATGGGAAAAAATTTCTAGACCCATACATTATCTGTACCTAATTAGGAGGCAAAAGGGGAAGAGAGACAGAAATATAAGGAAAATAAAATATAAAATAAATAAAATACAAAGAAGAGCAAGACAAACAATGCCGGACTTTTCACTGATTGCAAGAGCTTACACTGTTATCCAAAAACGGCGGTTTTATTGTACAGTGGTACCTTCAATTTAAGACCACCCCTAATGCCACACAAAAGTGGTCACATATGACAGGTGGTCTTTCATTGCAGGTAAATTAACAAAAAAATAAAAGGCCAATGTCTTGAAAGAGTGGTCTTAAAAACTAATGTGGTCTCTCACGAGAGGTGGTCTTTAGGGCAGGTACCACTGTAACAGCTTTTTTTGTTTTCTTGTGGAAATATGCTGTAAGTATGTCAGTATTTCACAGAAAGTTTTTGTTTTTATTCCATGCGGAATTTAACTCTAGAGTTAGTTCATGGATGACGACAAGTATGTTTACCTTGCTGTTGGGGTTACGCAATGTCAACTTGTCAGCGGCATGTTTGGCTGCGCCCTGGGCCTGGGTGAGGATCTCCTCTGCTGTGATGTCCTCCTCCATCTCCTCAAAGTCAAATGACTGGTAACTGAAACATATACATTTCAACAATAAGTTCTTATCTGCAACAATTTCACATCACAAATGTATGCATATACATAAAAGACCTTACTTGGAGCAGATTTTTTTTTCTTCTAAATTTGCAGCATGGCCCTACTCTCCTCTTGAAGTTGTTCCCTGCACTTACCCCAGATGTTTTGATTCAAAGTATATATCTTGTCAAATGTAAAACTTCCACATGAACACATATTTGTATTGTTCCCTTAATCAACATACTGAATTCAGTGTTCTTTTCTTAAGTGCTTAACTATCTTAAAAACTAGGTCAAGGTTGCATAACATATTACAAAATTTGACCATTAGCCTAATGTACATTTAGCACAAGTTTTCATCTCATGAGCATCGCAATACAATCACTTTCTGATATGTGTTCCCTCCATTACCTTGAAAAAGTAGGTCAAGGTCCCCTTGTTATGCAATATCAAACTTCATATGATACATATTTGTGGTACATTTAGTATTGTTAGGATTCTAATTTCTCAACATGTCAAATTTAGTTTAGACTCCTTTACTATGTCCTCAATGACCATTAAAAATAGGTCAAGGTCAGCCAAATTTTCACAAAATTGGATCATTAGCCTAATGCATACTTGGTGAAAATTTACTAGTTCCATCTCATTTTATAATCAAAATTATGGACTTGATGTATTTTTAATACCTATAATGCTGGTTCCACCTAATATGACCAGCGGCATCACCGTGCCTTAATATGCTGTAGACTTTGGTCTGTACAATATTCCTGTAATGGTATATTGATATATGTGCACAAGTTCAGATGTAATCACCATTAAAAAAAAAAAATCATTTCTTAAAATGTATTCCCTCCATGACCTTGAGAAAGTAGGCCAATGTCTTCCATATTATGCAAAATAAAACTCTAAATGTAATATATGTCAGTGGTATATTTGGTATTCTGTCTCTACATATTGACACATTTTGGCCCATATCTTTCATGATAGTGCAAGGGGCACCACCAAATTTCAATGCGTTTTTATATTTTAGCCTCAGTAACATTCCTGCCACATTTTGTGACGATTCACCCAAATCTCGTTGAAAAAATAGCATTCACAAAATTTTCACATCTTGGCCCATATATTACTTAATACTGTTGGTGATACCACCAATTTTAAACTTGACCTAGATTTTCACACACTTGATAAGTTCTGAAAGTTATAGAGGCCTGACTTGAAAAGTGTGGATTGTATCACATCCACAACAACTAAAAAAAAAGAAAAGTTTATTGACAAAGGGATGGACACAAGTCCAGACATACATGAGTGATCACATAAACGGATTTCTTCCAACACCTCACTTAAAAATTGAAGACTTGTGAACCAGAATATCTAAAAAAACTTCCCTCAAATATGTCTGTTCAGAGTACATATATTGACATACAAAAAGGAAAAGGTCACTTCTGGCGACACCATCAACATGTACCCTGGTCTGCAACTGTGTTCCCTTGTCATCGCAGAATGACAGCACCAATAAACAAGAGGATCATGATGATCATGTGCTCTGCTGACTGGAATCTGCTTTTACAATATTGCAATACATGCACTGTAGTCTGTATATAGCTATATACATGTACAGTGGTAACACTTAAGCATCAGTATTTGAGAAGAAGTGGAAATTGTAAATACAATAGTGCAATACATGCACTGTATTGCCATATATATTTATACAGTGCCAGCACTCGCTTATATTTGTAAAGTTTGATATCCCATAACTTTGTCAAAAATTAACATAACCACATTTATTTTTGCAAACTTTCATTGTCTAATTAAAATTTTAAGCAATTCTGTTTAGCCATTCTAGAGAAGTCGAAAGTAGCCTTAAAACTCAAACATTAATGAAAAAAAAAAGAGAAAAAATTGCAGTGCCACCTGATGGCCAAAATAAGAACTACTTGACCCCAGGTGACCCTATGTGCAATATCAAAGCAACTGGCCTGGTAGTTCTTGAGACAAGGAAATTTTAAAGTTTTGCAAAAAATAAATGGGAAAATTCACCAAAAATAGACAAATTACTGCATCATCATCTCCTTTGCACACTTGGTAGAGGTCTATCTGGGCAATATCCATGTGCAAAATCAAAATATTCCATGTAGCTGTTATTAGGAAGAAGTCGAAAATGTAAATATAATAGTGCAATATATGCACTGAATTGACATACATGTATATACTTAGAGTTGCAAAGTTTGATATCCCATAATTTTGTCAAAAATTAACATATCCACATTCTTTTTGCAAACTTTATTGTCTAAAGTCCAACTATATTCTGATGATATTTTAAGAAATTCTGTTTAGCCATTCTGGAGAAGTCAAAAATATTTATTCCATGAGACGCGAAAAATCTCCAAATTATACCCTACAGCCAAACCCCTGTTTTTGCCACAAAAACATGCAACATCCAGATTTCTTTTATGCAAATGCAAGCTACACCTCTTGAACAAAAAATATATATAGTTTTAGTGGTCCATATGTAAAAACCAAGGCCAGAGACCACTCGGAAGACCACAGTCCCATAAGTGAGTAGCTTTACCTGTGCCACCTTAAGACATGATTGGCACTGAAAGAGTTAAGATGTACTGCAAAGCTGAGGAGCAGACCAGTAGCTTTCTTTGTTTACTGAGCAGTTCTCACCACAAGACCCTACCTGTTGGTATCCATGCAGTCCTGGGACTCTTGCACTCACATACATATAATACAAGATATATTTATTATGTTTCCTAAAATTGTTGCAGATATCTGGCTTTGCATATCGGCCATGTTTGTGACATGAGTGCCCCTCATAGGTACCACATTACATGTATGTGTGAACAGCAGACTTACATTATAAGATTAGATACTTACATTACATATAACAGGTTTATAACAAAGTCTCCCTCGTCCTCAGCATAATTTTTGTCTTTACTTATGTATTTCTCATATTTGAGGTCAAACGTTTCAGAATTCATCATTACTCAAATTAATTTTTTTTACAAATTTTACAATTTTTTATTTGTGGACAGGACCCCTAGACCCTCCTTCTCTCAAACAACACAATTGTGTACTTTGGCTCCCCCCTTTATGGATCTGTCCATTTCCCACCATCCAACCCCCCAAAAAAAGTTCTGATTGCACTATTATGATTCCAGGGGTGGGAACTGCTTGGTTCACATATTAACCACTAGATGTCAGGAGCCTCTGGTGTTATGCTTCTATCTGTTATGAGGCTGCTTTGCAGATTTCTCCACAAATATAGGCACTGATATCAAATCCTGGTCTCTTTTAAGTAAATATTTTACATCTGGTGGGTCATAAACACCATGAAACAAATAAATAAGGTCAAGATCAACTTGTCCATATGGATTCTCAGTAGAGGGCTCTGTATACAGTGGACCAGGTATGTGTACATGCATTCCCATTAATTTCCACTGTAATTTGCTCCTTTGTAACTTTTTAAACTGTTTTACATAGAAATACCAAATATCTTGTAGTAAATGGTTGAATATAGTTAAAACATTCCTGTAAACTTGATAACTTTTGCTGCCAACCTATTCAAGGTATTGAATCTTATTTTAACAAAGGATCTTATGGGAATACACACAGCTAGCCCATAAGAATTTTGTGTGTTGGGTTGTGTATTCAGTCAAATAAACATAAAATTGCTAACTGCCACCTCTCCTATTGAAATGTTTGTTTTACAGATTCTTGGGGTCCTCACAGTTTTGAAATATTTGCAAGATGATAGACATTTTGCCTTCCAATGTCCAAATTTGCAAAGCATCATGTACACTTTGCACCATGTTTCCAATAACACAATACTGCCAGGAATTATGGGAAACAAAATAGATCAGCTGTTTATGAACCCTTTGCTTTAGGTTCTGGACCAATAACTCAAACCTAATACAGTTACATGTTAAATGGGCTATATTTTCTGCCTGTCTCTAACATTTAAAAATTCTGCTGGCACTCCATTACAAAATCACTTCAATGACACACTGTCAATGGAAAATAGGGTCAAAGCCAATTAACCTTTTTGCTACTACATGTATTGCATTTGTTTATGTTTACCTGCATAGTTGGACCTGGGGGACAAAAATCAATGAAAATAACAGCCTATAGGTACTCAGATTGGATGATTGAAGTGACACCCTTCCTAAACTCACATATAATCAGGCATAATTTATTCCTTGTGTATGACGAGAAATGGCTCAAACTGCTCTCTTCTGTTGATTTCCAACCACTAGTCAGCCAATGTAACATGAGTAAAAGTTGTGACACACTGCAACTGACTTGCATTTACTGGTGCAAGATCTATTTAAGTACACATGTCCGTTATTTATTTATATTTTTATTTATGAATTCATTTTATTTTTAATTTTTTTAATATTTTTTTCCCTGGGCCCTTGCCTTTATTTACAACCTGTTGCATTTCAGCTACATCTGTTCAAAATTGCTTGTAATGATGTCGGACACCAATTGCATACCTGTTATAATGTATAAAATGGATGAATTTATTATTTGGAAGCATAAAGTGATCCCCATTTCAAATATGTGTGTATTAGCATGTGTCCTCACCATCAAAAGGCTATGTATGCTCCCTTCGGTCCTGCACCAGTTTTTAATCAAGCCTTACACAGTTGCATGTTAAATTGGCTTCCTTCACTGGCCTGTCTCAAACATGTTAAAGTTTTATTGCACTGTACCTGTCATTTTATTACATCGCTTCGATGACAGTAATTTTTTCCAAGAATCGTGGCATCTGATACCTGTGAAACAGGTATCAGATGCCACGATTTTTATTTAAATTTCTCATTACCAGAAAACATTCTTGCTGATATTTGTATGTAAGGCCATTCACGATGGCACATCCTAGGTGAATACCTATCCTTGGTGGTGGTTGAGCGCAATGTGCCCAACCTGCACAAAGGAGAGCCACTGAGTCATGCTCTGCCCAGGAATGGGCTAAACATGAAAATATGACTTTTTCCAGAACTAAATATACAATTTCAAGACATTTAATATCTTTGTAGGGTCTTGAAAATGGAAAATTCAAAATAATTACTTTCTGGAGACTTTTCAGAATTCTTGGAAAATCTGATTTTTGACAGATTTCATGCAGGGCTCAGATATTTATTAAAAACACACACTCACACACTTTCGCTGTCAAGATTGCACATCACAACACTTGCTGCCTGTGTGAGCAGCAATAGGGGCACTTCTCTTGTGACTTAGCCTTGTGCCCCATCTGGTGGCAAAAAGGTGAATTACCATTTGATGACGCACAAAACCACGATACACACAGACACTGAGATCTCCAAAAAATAATCTGACAAGTCTGGAGCAAACACACAATGTATTTCAAGTCACAAACTCTTATATTCATATTCTTGCATTGCAAACACAAGACTGTAAACTGCACCAGTCGCACGTCAACCGTGTTGAGGTGAGAAGATTGATAGCAAATGGAAGTCTTCCACATAGTTTCCCCTGCCATTAAGGTCTTTTTGGTTGTAAATGTGTAAACCAAAATTGCATCTAACCTTTTGTCAAACATATCACTCATAGATCTTTGGTTTATTCCCATTTAGAATATTGTATTATCTCTTATTGGTACCCCTGCATCTTCAGTTTCCCTCCAATATCTAAGACTTAGAAAATGTTGAAATAATGTAGAAGTTCAAAATTTTTAACATGAATTACACAAAATAGTTTTACAAATACTCAAAACATTGGAACTTTAGTTTCATATTCTGATATTTTTCGGTGTGCCCTAAATACTTATGAATAATGCATTATGCAGAATTGTAGCCTCCTTTTGGGATCTGCACACACAGTACAATATAAACTAAACACAAAACAGTTCCAAAATTTTGCAGTCAGATTTATACTTGCAAGAAATAAAATATCTTTCTTGCCCTGTGACATGTTTAGTCCTTTTCCTGGTTTTAGTATAAAAGGCTCAGTCAACAGTTATCCTTGGCACTAACACATACCATGACAAGTTGTTGACCTATGATATTCTGTCATAATAGGTCTCATCTGTAATTTTTAACCTCATATTGTTTTCTTTCAGTCCATTTTTTTTTTTTTTAATTTTAAAGAAATAGTATATTTGACAGCTGTGTGCTTTTGGATGGTTTGACAGGGAAAGAATTCAGGACATCTGATTGGTAATTACAGTCAGAGCGACAGATCTGCATTCTGATTTACAATGCCTTCACAAATTCAGTCCCAACTTCTTTATAGGAGTGACCCCAACTAAAGACATATGATCGTCATTCCTCCTGATGTTAGAATCTAATATAAAAAAAAAAAGCAATAAAAAGTTTTTCAATTCTAATCACAACAGAAGTCATGCTCACATGTTTTGAAAATGAGGTATATGATTTTTCATTATTTTTATTTTTTTTCTTACAATGTATTCTTAATCTTACCCTTTATCTCCAAATTGATATCTGATCCAAAGGATCTATGTCCCCTGCCACAATATACAGAAGAAAGCTATACAATGTATACAGTATGTACTCTGTCTTTGTTTAAACGGATATTAAATGTGCCGTCACCAGCCAGAGACCTGTCTATTTTTCTGCTTTCTCAGCAACTTGTACAGGGAAAAACTGTCATGGGAACCCTGGTTGATCGCGTGGCAGAACTAGGTTTCTCCCCTCTCAACGTTGCTCTCGGCGGTGTCCGCACTCGACTTCTCGCTAACTCTAGGGAGCAGCCTAGTGCGGGCACCGTCGATTCGTTGCAATACCTCCTTTCTCATAATGATTATAATAATCCTTACGGTGCCCCGCGTAAATTAGTTCAGCTTTTAACCAAATCCTAATGACTTCTGTCACTGATCTCTTAAAGTTTCTCATTATTAGCCATCTTGGGCCCCCATGCGGCGGGGCGGCTGGCCAGATGCGCCTGCTAATGCAGGTTCGTCGGGTCGACCGGCCTGCGGCTGGGAGGACAAGTGTTCCTGCCGCATACATAACTGCTTGGTCTTCCTTTTGTAATTGTATGTATTATATCATTTGACTCTGTGTAGATTATGACTTTTGTGTGTGTGTGTGTGTGTGTGTGATAATGTGCTATATTTGAGATTGTATATACGTCCTATATCATCTGATATTGTAATCTTCTGTACTTTTACCGATGTGACGGTGGTGTATTTATGTATTTATATGTATTTCTTCGTGTATTCGGAGGGAAATAAAATTATTATTATTATTATGTCTGGATGCACAGAAAACTGATATGTTCTTGGGCCCTGTGACCATGAAAATAGGTCAAGGTCAAAAGCAATACATGGCACGCATGCCCTTCGTATGATGCATCTCTAGTATAAATTTCATTATTCTATCTCTAAGAGTTCTAGAGACATGCTGCCAGACACACAAAAATGTTATGTTCTTGAGCCAAAACATACACAGCGCACATGCACGTGGTATGATGCATCTGTGGCATAAATTTCACTACTCTTTCTCTTAGGGTTCTCGAGATATGCTGCTGGCCTGTCGTTGGACGAACAGACATATCTAGTATTATACACTTATATATTAAAACATGACTCATATTCATAAATTTCAAACCCAACAATGACAGCAAAGAGATTCCCGAGTTACCAAAGCATCAACATTCATCTTCCAATACCAATGTGAAGAAACAAATTTGACTTCTGACTTGAGACACGCAGTCACCCACAAAAGGCAACTGGTGGTTTTAAACCGGTCCTCTCAACCATTGAAATGTTCGTCATTAAATACAGACTATAGTGTATCCAATATGTATAGGCCCAACCACTCAAAATCCAAATGTTATCACTTCTGCCAAAAATAAAAAGAGAATTGGTAGGCCTATCACTTTTTTGGTTCTTTTGACTAGTTCGTCAGCTGAGTTCACAGCAAAAGTAGAAAGTAGGCCTATATCATTTTTGTGATATCTATGAATCTGGAACATTATGTAATCAATAAGTTAAGTGATTGAATCCCTGTCATAGAATATCAAATGCAAAGAGAAGACTTCTACAAGACCCTCACTATACAATGGAAATTCTACAGAGGGACGTCCTAGTTTGATACACTTATGTACAAAAACATGATCCATATTCATAAATTTCAAACCCAACAATGACAGCAAAGAGATTCCAGAGTTACCAAAGCATCAACGGACGCATGTCTCTAGTATGATACACTTATGTAGAAAAACATGAACCATATTCATAAATAACGGACGGACATGGCCCCTATCCCCACTAACTCCATGTCCCCCTATGCCACCCCTGGTGGCGGGGCACGAAAATGTAGAATCCTAAATTACTTCACTCTTATAAGGTCATAATATTAAACAGGATGGATGCTGAAAGGGGAAACAGCACCAATAACAGTGATCCTGGTAACTTCCTGCTCTAGGATTGAGCGGTGGTGATTATGACCCAACAATTTTAAATGAATTTGTTCTTTTCATTTTAAATTCATTTTAAGCTAATGTCATTTAAGAAAATAGTACAAGCACCATGATATGGTAACTCATAATTCTGTAAACCCACTTACTTAGCACAAAACTGCATCCAGCTTGGTGTTGTCAGTCAAGAAACTCAGAATAAAAAATAGTTTGTATTTTCACCACTAGATGTCAGGTGCGTCTCAATCGTGTCCTTCAGGTTTTCAAGTGTGAGCATTCATGACGTATGCTCCCTCAGCATAACAAAGGACTAACACTCAGAATGTGAAAACAGTGTATTTATCTCAGCATGACAAATGTCAAGACAACGAAGTGTTCTTTCTGATATACAATACACATAGATTAAACTGTTTTCTCTGCTTGTGATTTTTGCAAACACATAGATCATTTAACCACGCAAGAGAGCAATACTAAATGAGAGCAGTAACATAGTATTGCAGGAGTCAGTGAAATCATAAATGAAAGAAGGCACGGGATTAATACGAGTTGTAGTTTTTGTGACATATTTCTGTATCCATAATTGATAGTGGAATCAGATGCCAACTGTTAGGTCAAATAGACGATCCCTGTGTAATTGCTAAATGATTGCTGGCCAATTTTCAAAGAATTTGTGTAGCAATGACTGTCAGCCAGTTCAAATCTGTCAACATATTGCTTACTGTTTCCTTCCCAAGTGGCAAATGGAGAAAAAAAAAAATGCAGGAAAAGAATGCACATAAACCACATCAGTGCAAAAACTTCCAGGTCCTACATTGATGTCATATCAGTGCACAGTTTCCAGACTACGGCAAATTGGTGTCTTAACCCTTTCCCCCTCAAACCGGCCAAAACCGGCTGGTGGTCAAATGACGACTGCTTCAGTGTTTTCAACTAATTTCAACAGTTATGAAAAACAATTTAACTGAGAAATGCACATGAGACTTATCAAGATCACATGCCCCAGGTCAACAGCTTTCCTTAGCATGGGTTGGGCACTAAGTGCACAACCCATGCTATAGAAAGCTGTTGACTCAGTCTTAATTCAAGGGGGAAAGGGTTAAATGGAATGTACAATGTCCTGCTATTGTACATGTACTGAAAGAGCCTTAACCTGTAAGATATTTGTTTTATGCATGAAAAGCGTGTACATCCACCAACATACTCAAGGTTTTTATTTTGTTATAAAATAGTAGAGTCAAATGAAATTATATCAGTCACTTGGAAATTAAACATTGGTAATACTGTTTTATACCTTTCCCCGGCTTCCATAACTTGTCTCAAATGTCTTGCCTGTTCTAAAATTGGATCCAAAAGGATGGACCCTGAGGTCAACACATTTAGAATTTTTCAGCTACTTCTTGTTATTTTCTGTTGTCAGCAGAAAGTTGATGTCAGAGCACATCATGTCAAATAGGAGGACCCCCTCCCCCTCCCCCTCCCCCCCCCACCACCTCACATGGCAATAGGCAAAACACTCCATCAGGATCACAAGAATGGAGACTCAACTGACCTGGCTTTGGGTTTAGTTTTGGTTGGGGCCTGTAGAGCTTTCAGCAGCACACTGGTGTTCTCTGGGCTGTCCACATGATCCACGTCTATGGCCTCGTCCTGCTCCAGACCCAGCTCCTGGTTGCTGATGTTGGTCATGAAGGCCAGACTACGACGCATGTGGCACAACTTTTCCTGAAATGAACACCACACCATGGTCATGTTTTTCACCCTTTCCCCCCTTGACCCTTTCCCCCTTGAATTAAGACTGAGTCAACAGCTTTCCTTGGCATGGGTTGGGCACTAAGTGCCAAACCCATGCTAAGGAAAGCTGTTGACCTGGGGCATGTGATCTTGATAAGTCTCATGTACATTTCTCAGTCAAATTGTTTTTCATAACTGTTGAAATTAGTTGAAAACACTGAAGCAGACGACATTTGACCACCAGCCGATTTTGGCCAGTTTGACGGGGAAAGGGTTAAACTGGCCAAAACTGGTTGGTGGTCAAATGTTGTAATAAAAGAAAAAAAATTGAATGGGAATTGTGGATGAGACCTATACAGAGAAAAGCTGTGGACTAAGTCTTGAACTAAAGTCTTAATTCAAGTGGGCAAGGCTTACCTTTTTTTATCAAGGTAATGGTTTAAAGCTGTGGCCACTTTTTTTAGCTTACAAGTAAATCGGTTAATCATCTGGACACTGACCTAGCAGCTTTCCTCAGCACCCTCTGGTTGTAATGTACACGCTCTGGGTGTAATGCATACACTCTGGGTATAATGCATACACTCTGGGTGTAATGCATACACTCTGGATGTAATGCACATACTCTGGTTGTAATGTACACACTCTGGGTGTAACACACACCCTCTGGGTGTAATGCACACACTCTAGGTGTAATGCACACACTTTGGGTGTAATGCACCATGAGTGTTTGGAGGAATGCCGTTGACTGACGGCCTATCATTCTCAATGACAAAGGGAAGCACCTGACATTTATGACATCAGATGCTAACTTGTAATTTTAAAAGGGCAATAGCTGAAAGCAGTTACATTGGCTGTATGTCCCTAATGGTTTAGAATGCTTATGCTATTTAGTATTTACCAGATTAACCAGACTAAATAACTAAACAAAGATAGACACTGGTTTGACTGGTGACCTTACTTTACTCATCTGTTTGACTCCACTCTGAAGTAATCGCTGCGCAGCCTTGTAGTAAACTGTCTCTGGGCGATTGTATACCATACAGTTATCACACATCAGTTTGAAGTCTGTCTGAAAGACAAAAGACAAAAAAATGTACTACAGTCAGGCCGCCTTTAACCGTCACTTGATAATTACGCACCCTTGAAATTCGGCAGCAATGAGCTGTGAACGGATTTCCCCCATTGATTTACTACATGATAATCCGGCACCCTTGAATTTCGTCACCGGCATGTTAATTGCAGAACAAAAGAGCTTTTTTCAATGTAATTTTGCCTCTTTAATCCGTCACTTGATATTCAATGGAACATATACCTTGCAATAACATACCTGATTGCGCCGTACCGCAAAATCAACAATCACCTGACCTGTTCCAAACAAGTTCCGAGTTGATTAGACGTTGTATTGTTCTCGCCCTAAATGGCTAAATTTCACTGCAATGGCCAGAGTCCAAGGAAGAATGTTGTGGTGACGACGTAGCAAAAGTTAGGCGCATCGAAGAACAGTTAAAATATTTGAAAAGTGAGCGCAGTAAACAAAAAAAGATTTCAGATTTCTTTGTGCCAAAATAGGCTATTAAAGGCAAAATATGTCCAAATACGTGTGTTAGTAACATTGGGTTGGCACATTTATGCCCGCTCGCTCCATTAATTTTAAACGTAACATTAATTGTACATATGGATATGAATGCACTGAATGAAAGTTTTTCTTCTTTTTTTCTATAATTCGCCTGTTTTGTTATTAAAATTTCATATGATTGGTAATACTTGTATGTGGTTATGTTTTTATTTACTCATTGTTAGGTGCAAATTTGGTCTCTTATTCTCTATATATCCTGGTGAATTATACTGTGATTTGTTAATCTGGCAGCCTTGTTAATCCGGCAAAATGACCAAAAACAGATGGTGCCAGATAAACACGGCCTGACTGTACTACTGCTGCTGCTGCTGCTACTACTACTACTACTGAAAAGCTATTAGATCTTTGACTGAATTGCAACTTGAAATAAACTCATGACAGAAATCTCCTTTCCTTTGTTTCTTTATAGATCATGAAAAGCCTTTGATTTCTTAATTTAAAGATCATAGTAATTCACCCTAGTTGAACTTAAAGGTATCTGTTAGTGAAATAACTCAGATAGAAATAAAAGTATGTGAGACCATACCTTATTGCAGTGATGTATCTCAGTTCACATCATTTTATCTAACTTAAAGGCAAGTTATACCTTTCCTTTCATATACCATAAGTCAATATATTTTGTATTATATTGGTGCCCCCCTTGCATGTCCCCTCTTAAGAGTGGCCACCCTACCTAGAAAGGCCACCTCTCTGTCCAGCAGTGATGGCATTTTCATTATCCCCCCCCCCTCCAAAGAGAGGCAACTCCTCTTGTAAAGCCACACTTCTGGTATATTTGAGGTGGCCTTATGGAAAAGGGGGGGGGGGCACTGTGCAGATAAACTTGTCAAATGTATGTTTTTATTCTCGTCCACTACATGTTGAGTGCAAGTAAATATTATTTTCAATCACGGGATAAACACCAACAATTAATCCCGTAATTTAGAGGCTGATTCCACACCTTGAACTCGGCATAATTTGAGTGCATCTTGCCCAAAAGCATGCAAAAAAAAGCTGTCAGACTTGGATCAGTCTCATCTCCCTGTGGAACTTCATACGTGCTGGTACTTGAAGGACAGGTCTTTCCAAGAAATTTAAATCTGAGATCATTTCTGTACTCAACTCCTTCAGTGCTGCATTTTGGACTGAATCAACAGCTTTGCTCAGCAGGCCTTGGGTGCAATGTGCCCGAAGCATGTTGAAGAAAGCTGTTGACCTGGACAATTCTTATCCCCTCTGGAACTACATGCATGCTGTTACTTGAATGGAAGGTCTTTCCATGAGAGACTTCAATCTAGAATCATTGTAATAATGCAACTACTGTGGTGACTAGCTCTGAATGAGGTGACTGCATGCATTCAGAGTCCTCACTCTCCCTCCTCAAAACAGCCCTTGGCCAAGAAGTACACTTGTATCCAAGCCAGTTTTCCTTCTGTAAACTGAGCCAAGAATTTTTGTCAGGACACTCTGGCACATTGCACCCAGAGTACTGTAAAGAAAGATGCTGCCTTGCAGCATACTTTTTCTTTGATGAAGAAAAGCAAACATGGAACAATTTCTGGTAATTTTTCATGGGGAAAAGTTGCATGTTGGCCCATTACCCTTAAAGGTCACTCTGGCTTAATTCCTCCCTCTCTACCTCATTGTCCCTCCATTTGAACCATAACTTATTCCATACCAGTCCCTGATTTTTCTGTATACTTGCCTAGATTTAAGACGACAATTGCATATTTAAACTAGAACAGGCTTATTTTCCAACAGAAAATCAAATGTTTCCCCGTGCGCCCTTACTATTATCACCCTTATTTTTTATAAATAGGCATACCAATTCCAACGATCTACAGATATGGTGAAGGTACACTCTTTATTGACATTTCAAAATGTTGAATTTTGATTAAATCCCCACATGACCTTAAAAAATAAAAGTAAAGGTCATACATTTGCAGCTACAAGCAAGGTCCTTCAAAAGTCCTACATAGAAACATAATCACACAAAATGTCAACCTCTTTAAGACAAATCTTTCTTGAGTGCAATTGCAATGATTCTTAAAAGTGGCCATGTGACCTTGAAAATAGGTCAAGGTCACCCATCTACAATCCCAACCTAGTTGGTATTATGGTTCATAAACATGCAAAATTCCAACCTCCTAAGTCAAATCCTTGCAGAGTTGTTGTATGCATGTCAATTTTAGATAACATGCCCACTTGACCTTGTAAAAAAGGTCAAGGTCACCCATCTTCAATCCCAAGCAAGATCATATATAGGAACATCTTCATACAAAATTTCAACTTCCCAAGTAAAATCTTCCTTAAGTTATCACGTCCACATTGATTTTAGACAAAATGCCCACGTGACTTTGAAAAATAAGTCAAGGTCATACATCTGCAGTTACATACAAGGTCTTACAAAAGTCTTACATATAAACATAATCACACAAAATGTCAACCTCTTTAAGTCAAATCTTTCATGAGTGCATCTGCAATGATCTTTAAAAAGTGGCCATGTGACCTTGAAAATAGGTCGAGGTCACCCATCTACAATCCCAACCTAGTTCACATTATGGTATATATATAATCAGGCAAAATTTCAACCTCTTAAGTCAAATCCTTGTGGAGTTATTGTGTCCACGTCAATTTTACATGACATGCCCACTTGACCTAGAAAAATAGGTCAAAGTCACCCATCTGCAATCCCAAGCAAGATCATAAATAGGAACACCTTCACATAAAATTTCAACTTCCAAAGTCAAATCTTTCTTGAGTTATCACGTCCACATTGATTTTAGAAGAAATGCCCACATGACCTTGAAAAATAGGTCAAGGTCATACATTTACAGTTACAAGCAAGGTCTTACAAAATTCTTACATGGAAACATAATCATAATGTCAACCACGTTAAGTCAAATCTTTCACGAGTGCATCTATAATGATTTTTAAAAGTGGTCACGTGACCTTGAAAATAGGTCAAGGTCACCCATCTACAACCCCAATCTAGTTCATATTATGGTACATAATCATGCAAAATTTGAACCTCTTACATCAAATCCTTGCGGAGTTATTGCATCCGCATCAATTTTACATGATATGCCCATGTGACCTTGACAAATAGGTCAAGGTCATACATCTGCAGTTACAAACAAAGTCTTACAAAAATCTTACATAGAAACATAATCACACAAAATCTCTTTGTCAAATTTTTCTCGAGTGCATCTGCAATGATTTTTAAAAGTGGTCATGTGACCTTGAAAATAGGTCAAAGTCACCCATCTACAATCCCAACCTAGTTCATATTATGGTACATAATCATGCACAATTTGAACCTCTTAAGTCAAATCCTTGCGAAGTTATTATGTCCGTGTCAATTTTACATGACATGCCCATGTGACCTTGAAAAATTGGTAAAGGTCACCCATCTGCAATCCCAAACAAGGTTTTATATAGGAACATCTGCACAAAAAACTTCCCAAGTCAAATTTTTCTCAAGTTATCGCGCACAACAATGTGTTGAAGAAAAACAAGAAGAAGAAGAAACGGCTAAAAACAATATGTCCCCCCCCCCCCGTTGCACGGGGAGACATAATTCTTCATGAAAAGAGCTTTCGTTCAAGTACCAACATGTCTATAGTCTTAAGTCAGTGGCTCTGGCACTGCCTGGCAAGTCATGCTGCAGCTGCCGCAAGGGCAACTGCAGCATGACTTGCCAGGCAGTGCCAGAACCACTGACCAAGGCCTGTGACCATAATATGGAATGGGTTAATTATATGTATATAACTAATAATGTGGTTGTCCCAATGACAAGTTCTTTCAAACTTTCATTTGCTGTGTGGCAAATGGACTTGTAGGCAGGCTCTGACTGTGATGCTCACATACAGGTAGCCACTGCAGCACACCTACCTTATAGTCATTAATACTGTCATACTGGTTGAGGTCAATCTTGGCTTTCATGGTGCTAAAATCCATGGGGTTCATGATGATGCTGGAATAGCCCGGAGCAATGACGTCATTGACAGGGAATGCAAAGAAGCCATTCACATCTTTCCTGCAAGAGACATTATTCTGGATCACATTTGCTCCTTGTGTTTTTTTGTTTTTTTTTCTACTTTCAATACAATGGTCCTTCCTTGATCGACCACCAAGAAAGTGTTCTGTAAATAAAGGTGCAATTACATGCACAAATATGACTATCAAAGCTTGAAGAAAGTCTAAAATTTCCTGAGCTAATTTGGCTAAAATTTATAAAATTCTGATAGCCAAATCACACCTTTTTAGGCCACAGGCTATTTGGCTGATGGGCTGTGTTAACCCAATAAATGATTTTTGTTTTTCTTTTTTAACTTTCCTAAGAGCATTAAACAAATGCAAGCAGTATCTACAGCCACATTACTGTTCGTTTCTCATACTGCAAATATCATCACGCCAGACTTCAAGGAAAATTACAACAACAAAAATGCAAACAGATCGAACACGGCTTATCTCAACTTGAAAAGGCATAATTTAATAATTCCAGTTTCCTTCTTCCTTTTGAAACGGTTACTCCCCTGAAAGAAATACCTTGGCTCAATACTCGTCCCTAACATACACTTCAATCTTCCCTGTTCAACCTGATGCCACTCAACAAACAGCCCATCAGGTGAGACCAAACCAAAATGTAAGTCACTGATTACTTAATTCAAATGTTACACTTATCTGTTGATCCTGACTTAAGGCAGGAACAACAGCAAGGAGAGTTCTTGGATCAATCAGTGCCTCATGTTGCCTAAGAATCTGATAATCTTTAACTGCTAGCAATGTTATTTGATGATGGGTAATCACGGGACTGTACATTGACACTTTTTACTACTTCAACCTCATTTTACCTTGCTTTCTTTAGAAAATCAACATACTCATTTGAAAAACAAACCCCCACATGTCACACACTATAATCTTCAAACAATACTTTTACAAGAGCTTTTTGAGATGTGTGTTTTAGGTTGATACTTTTTAGCAAAATAACTACATGTATGGTCCCTTTTACAAGGTCCAGTTCCCGTAAGTATCCTTTCCTTTTTATACCCCAGAAAAGGGTATTTAAAATAATGTGAATATTTCCACTACTGTCTGCAAAAAATATTGTTATGATAATTGAAGCATAAGACTGACATTGAGTTTCAGACTCTGAAATTTCCAATGCACCCTGTGTGTTTAACAAGAATAATCCTTTACCGTGAAAATGATGGTCATGATAACTTATCAGCATGAATAATCTCCATGAAGACTCAGGCCCAAAGTTACATTTATGAATCCCTCTGAAGAGCTGTTGCCTCAGCTCAAAGACATCTTCCTTACACTGACTAAAATGTCTGTACATGAATTATCATTGCAGTTTGTCCTGTAACGATGTAAGATTAAAAAAGTCAGTAATCTAAAGCCTAGAACATTATAATCAGTAGAGGGCAGCACCATTGGTCACGAGGGGATACCAATAAAATATAGCAGGAGGTGTCAAGTGATGACCACTGGTGCCCTCTTGTGATTATTTTTAGGGTTTCCCCTCGATTCACCTCTGTAGTATTCGCTGCAGGTAGGACAGACACATCTGTAGGGGCGTGTGCTCACTTCCAGATGACACGGTACATTTACGTGCTCCCCTTTGCCTGGGGGACATGGCTTCCTCTTCCTCCAGACGAGGTTTCTTGAAAGGAGACACCTCCTCCTCCTTCTCATCCTGGTCCATCACTTCCCCCTCACCCTCCTTCACTTCTTCCTTCTCGTGTCGTGATTTCTTGTCCTGAAAGAGATGATGATATTTTTAGAACAAGTGCCACGTTAATTTTCTAAACATGTATGTACAACCTGCTTCTGGGAACATAAGCAAAACCTTCCATAAATTTCAGTTCCATCCAAAACCAAATAATGAAAGTTTTTCAGGCAGCCATAAAATAAGTTCACCCATGAGTATATGCAATGTCGAACCAGAATTTTTCAGGGGCACATTAGATTCAATTCCAGTGTTACCTTCACTCTTTCCGGTCAATACACGCATCAACCCTCTACACAACAGGGCTGTGAGAACAGCCCATGCTCAGCTGACCTAGAGATTTAACACACTTGTGGCTCTGTGCACTTGGGATAGGATCAAAGTCACCCTTGTACTGAGTAAGTGTGACCTTTATGGACGAACACAAACATGTGCAACATCAAGGTCCAAGTTCAAGTAGTTCTCAAGTTATAGTGAAGAGTAAAATTCATGTACTGTCTAAGTATGACCTTCATAGACAAACATTAACATGTGAAACATCAAAGTCTTAACTCAAAACATATCTCAAGTTATCAAATGAACAGTAAATTTCAAATCAGTTGTCCTGTGACCTTGGGAATCAGGTCAAGGTCCAAAAAATCACTGGAGCATGACCACTTGCACAAAATAGGTAGACACTGATAAAAGGTACCTCCCTGCCAAGTTTGACACAAATCTGGCAAAAATTATTTAAATTATAACCTTTACAAGAAATTCCCATGTTCAAATTTCATATTAAACATTTCTAGATTTTCAAAAAAAAAAAATCACTGCAGCATGACCATTCAAACAAACTTGGTAGAGACCCACCCAAGGTACATTACCACCAAGTTTGAAGTCAATCTCACTGATAGTTTCTTCATAGAAGTCCAAAAATGTGAATTAGCATTAGAACGCCCATTGACTTACATGGTAATCAATAGGACAGGTGCATTGATCGGTAAGTACATGATTGTTAAAAATCAGGATTCCAGAGGAGTGCCACCTAGTGCGCAACTTTGCTTGACCCTTCTACAAGGAACGTATCCACCAAGTTTCAGTTTAATCTGAGTGAAGTCGAAAACAGCAAATTCATACACACAGAAAAAAATCATGAATTATTAGGAAAAAATTCAAGCGCCACCTGGTGAACAAATTCAGATGTATGAGTCTCAAGGAATGTTCCTGTGTGACATCAAAGCAATTGGGTGAGCGGTTTCAGAGAAAAAGATTTTTGAAGATTTGTCAAAAAAGGAAGAAAAAAATAATAATGAAAAATCCAAAAATGACTGGAGCATGACCACTTGAACAAACCTGGCAGAGACCCACCCAAGTTATATTGCCACCAAGTTTGAAATCAATCTGACTGATGGTTTTGCAGAAAAAAACAAAAATGTGAATTAGCATTAGAATACCTACTAACTTGCATAGTAATCAATATGAAAGGTGCATTTACCGGCAAGTACTCACATTGAAAAAAACTTTAGAAATCAGGATTCCACAGCAGTGCTACTGAGTGAATAAGTTTGTCTGAACCTTCCTCACGGAACATATCAACTAAGTTTCAGCTTATTCTGAGAGACTGCTCTGGAGAAGAAATTGAAAATATTAAAAACAAATACAAAATCATCAAAAAATAGAAACAAATTGCAGAACCCCCTGGTGAACAAATTAAGAACTAGGAATCCCTAGGATTGTTCCTGTGTCATATCAAAGCAATAGGATGAGTGGTTTCAGAGAAGAAGATTTTTTAAGATTTGCCACAAAAAAACAACAACAAAAAAATAAAAAAGAGGACTGCGACAGTCCTGTGTTCAGCTGACATTGCATATTCCCTTGCAATTTAAGATTTGCCCCAGAAAAGATGAAAGATATTCATAAAAAATCCAATAATCAATGAAGAGTGTCCATTTAAACAAATCTGGCAGAGACCCACCAAACATACTTTGCCACAAATTTTAAGTCAATCTGACTGACAGTTTCGGAGAAATCAAAACTGTGAATTAGCATTAGACTGCCCATTGACTTACATAGTAATCAATACAAAAGGTGCATTTACCAGTAACTACCTGAATTGAAAGAATCATAAAAAATCAGGCATCCACAGTATTGGCTCCTACTGAACCATTTTGTTTCACCATCCACAAGCACATGTCCACCAAGTTTCAGCTTAATCTGACTAATGGCTCCGGACAAGTTGAAAATAGCAACAACACAAATAAAATAATCATAAAAAAAATTAGATAATAAAAATTGCAGCAAGTCCTAGTGAACAAATTCAGAACTAGGAGTCCCTAGGAGTGTTCCTGTGTTATGTAAAAACAATTGGGTGAGCAGTTTCAGACAAGATTTTTGTAGCTTTGCCCCTAAAAGGAACCCTTTTTGAAGCATTGCCCCAAAAAAGAACAAAGAAAAAAAGAAAAAAAATCATTAAAAATCCAAAAATTACTGGAGCATGACTAATTGAGCAAAACTGGCAGAGGCCCACCTTAGGTACATTGCCACCATGTTTTAAGTCAATCTGACTGACGGTTTTGCAGAACAAGTAAAAAATGTGAATAAGCATTAGAATGCCCATTTACTTACATAGTAATCAATAGGAAAGGTGCATTTACTGATTTGTACCCAAATTGAAAAAAAAAATGTTAAAAATCAGGAATCCACAACATTGCTTCCTAGTGATAATAAAAATTGCAGCACCACCTGGTGAACAAATTCAGAACTAAGAGTACCTAGGAGTGTTCCTGTGTGATATCAAAGCAATTCGGTGAGCAGTTTTGGAGATTTCTTAAGGTTTGCCCCAAAAAAGAACAAAAAATCATAAAAAATCATAAAATCACTGCAGCATTACCATTTAAACAAACTTGGTAGAGACCAAAACCCCACTTCGCATATGACATAAAAAAAAAAAAAAGCCATGTGACAAATGCATAGCACCATAACATTCAAGGAGTTTGTCTTGGTATACTATTACTGCTATTACTGTCCCCATTATTTCCGTAAATGTCAATGCAAGGTAAAACATAGTTTAGTAAAACCCAATTTCTCAGAAAGTTAAGAGCACTGTTACAGCATGCATCCACTTAATAATAATAATAATATACTACTACTAGTAGTAGCAGCAGTACCAGTAGGAACATAATAAACAAGGCTTAAAGCCTATACGTGGAGTGTCTAGATTCATAAAATAATAAATGATGAGTTGATATATTCTAAAAATAGCCTTTTCTGGTTAAACTTTCTCTATGGTAATAGCCAGTTAACAAGGATGAAGTATTAAGAGCTTGAAAACAACATAGAAACTAGAACAGACTGATTTTCCAACAGAAAATCAAAAGTCTCCCATGGAACACTTACGTCTCTGAATAAGCTACAGGTGATAACAAATTGCAAATGACCAAGTTTGCTTGAAAATTACAATCCTATTTTAGCTCTCACCTAGATACATTACTCTAACAATTTTCATCAAGTTCTTCAAGACTTATTGCAGAGAAACCAATTTCACATAAATGACCCTAAATAAGGTCAAGGTCACCCAAATACAATCCCAACCTTGGTCTTACCTTGATACATAATCCTACCAAGTTTCATCAAATTCTGTCAAGTCCTTCAAGACTTATCGAACGGAAACCAATTTCACATAAGTGACCCTGTGACCTTGAGAATTCCCTCAAGGTCATCCAAATACAATCCCAACCTAGGTCTTGCCAAGATACATAATCTTACCAAGTTTCATCAAATTCCATCAAGTTCTTCATGACTTATCGAACGGAAACCAATTTCACATAAGTGACCCTGTGACCTTGAGAATTCCCTCAAGGTCACCCAAATACAATCCCAACCTAGGTCTTGCCAAGATACATAATCCTACCAAGTTTCATCAAATTCCATCAAGTTCTTCATGACTTATCGAACGGAAACCAATTTCACATAAGTGACCCTGTGACCTTGAGAATTCCCTCAAAGTCATCCTAATACAATCCTAACCTAGGTCTTGCCTAGATACATAATCCTACCAAGTTTCATCAAATTCTGTCAAGTCCTTCAAGACTTATCGCACGGAAACCAAGTGAGGAGGTTATTCAAAAGTTCAGTTGAGCGAGTTGTTTCACTTATGTTTTGGAATAAATTATTGCGAGCAATGAGATTTATATTGCATCTGGCACATATTAAACAATGGAAAAAACACACAATGACTGATCTTGTTCTCATGTCGCATGTGGATCTATCTTACATTTTCTGCGTTCATTGGTTATCCGTTTCTCGGTCATATGCTGGGGAAAATAGAGGATTTGGGAAGTAAAGAAGAAGAACCTGAACAACAAAAAGAAACAGAAGAAGCGGAAGAAACGGGCACTAAAACAATATGTCCCCCGGCTTCCACCGGGAGACATAATCATCACAGTTTTGTATGAGTAGAAGCTACATGCTACAAATTGCATGTGTGTAAATTCTAAGAAAATGATATCATCTATATATGTATGGTTTCAAACAAACAATTATGGAACAGACACTTAACCACGTCCATCTACATTTCTTTGTGAACCATGGCCAGCAGTAATGTTGTCATTTACAATACTTGTTTTTACAATATTAAGAACATTACCAGTTATTTAGTGGCTACTGAGTGCTATTCGTTTAGAACTGTAAGTATTCAATATAAATTTATTTTTCACATTCATCTTTTTATGACAATGTCATTTGCACATATATTTTTATATGCAAATATTGTGCACACTATTGAAATGGCTGCTTCATGATCCAAATCTAGACTAGTTAGGTAAAAATGTCAAGATATACAAATATTTCACTTGTCAATAGAAAGCATATGTTGGTTTAAATCAATAATAATATTCTTCATTCCATGAAATTGCTGTTTTGCAAATATAGCCACCATTATTTAGAATATCCTAATCTGCAAGCAAACATCGTTTTATCACTTGCAAAAATAATTAGTACCTTAACTAGTGTCTAGGAATAGTAATTTGTTCCTTACATAGTGTGCACTTTATTCATGAAAAACCTTCTTACCATTGTCATTATCAGATTGTGAATTGTCTCATATTTATACACATTAGCATGAATAGTTATGGCCAATATCTTTTTGTCCCATTTTGGTTTACAGTTTATGTCCAATTTAAAAAAAATATCCAAATTTATGTAGTTCTCATTCTTCAATTGTGAAATTGGTTACCAGTTTTATGATTTCACATCAGTGGTGACTACAGCTGAGTGTAACATACATTATTATTGTGCATCAAACAAACAGCTTTAGCAATATTTCACTCTTAAATCAAAGTCAGGAGTTATGATCAACAGTGCAAATTGCAATTTGAAGTATTTTTTTACTTAAATCTATGTTCTTAATCTAGGGGTTTGATTTTTGTCATTACTTCTTGTATTGACCACACCTCTTCTCAAGAACTTTTTTGAGAGTTTAAAAGTGTGGTTTATATGCAGGGATTTATGATAAGTAACCATTTAAATTATTGTTTTTCACACTGTTATTGTTGATTATTGGACCAAGGGAGTGAAGTGTTTCTGTAACGTCCTAAATCTGCTACATTATAAATGATGAACAATTTTGTTCTGTTTTGATTTCCTTTACTTAACCTAGATATGTCCATGTGTGCAAACCAAGAAATTTGTTGATGTTTACAAAGGGGAAGCATCATTGAATTTTTGGTACAGTGTGGTCTCAATTTGCTACATATTCCCACCAGTTCACACATATGCACTTTTCATTGTAAATCTGCAAACGATTTTGTATGTAACTTCTCAAAATCAACTGGGATCAACAACATCCAGCCAGATTTTTTGTGACATGTTGTGAGGAAAACAAATTTTTCTGGCTTATAATTAACTTGGCTCATTTTGACTGGAGCTGAGGCAACTTGAACATACCAAGTGTTGACACTAAATTGATGAATATTTCTATTGCAGCCATGATACAGCCATATTTTACACTCATCATACTCAGTGCATGTAGCATACAAAAAATAGTACATGTACTTTCTTCGTTCTTTTGATCCAATAATCAAGAAGACACAACTTTCAAGCCCTCAGGCAACCATGTTGCAGACAACTCATGAATATTCAACTGCTATTGCACACACGCTGTGAGATCCTACAAGCACTTCCCAAAATAGAGGAGTTGTAACAGTTGTTCATGCTGACACTATACTCTCAAACCATGCTTTGACTTGGGCTTCTACATCTTTGAAAGCTGCTTTACCGTATAATATATATGGTGACCTGTTAACATTTAATCTATTCTTCATCTACAATCATCATTTGATGAAAGCATTGTCAAAATTCAAATTAAATGCACCAGTAAATTTGTAAACAGCAAGGATATCGTACATGGGAATACAGTGGTCCCAGTCTTGAGAGACCGCCACTAGGGCAGATCAAAATGTGGTCTCTCAAAATAGGTAGTCTTTCATTGGAGGTATGATAACATGGAAAAGATAGCATAGTGTTCTGAGAGAGCGGTCTTAAAAAGATATGCGGTCTCTCATTGGAGTGGTCTCTCAAGACAAGTACCACTGTATTCAAAATATGGAAGACAAACCTGAGCTACATGGAATATACCACAATCTTTCCCACCGTATGTTACCATTCTGTCCATGGAACTGTCAGCAAAAATAATCCCATTTTTGAATTTGTGCATATGCGAGGCACATGCATTAAGGTCTGTTTATGATAGCAATTGATCCAAACTCACTTTGATGCATTTTCTTTAATTACATACTTAAAACAACCACATCAAGGAAAGTACAATACGAGAAAATGTATGAATGTATGTATGTATGTATGTATGTATGTATGTATGTATGTATGTGTGTATGTATGTATGTATGTAAACGTATTTATTTCCAAAAATGGAACTGGATAAACCAGCACCTATTACAAATAACTAGTTGAGGGGCTCTCTAGACATGTTGAACACACAATAAATACACAAGAAACACAGGACGGTACAAATCAGTTTGCAAGTTGAAATACAGTCAGGTATAACAAAAGGTATCAATTACCAGTTAATAAGCCGTCTGGTCCAGGTAATGTACAATTGAACAGCTGAAAAAATTTCAATATTTAACACCTCCGAAAGGGTGGTACTACCAGACAGCACTACCAGACAGCATAATTTCTAGAAGTCTATCGCCGACACAATTTACTAATAAATTAGGATGTACACCAGGAGCAAGCACATTTGCAACAATCCCCAGGAGTGTAAGCCTAGGTTGTTCAAAAATTGGGCAAAACAGGAAAAAAAGATGAATATCTTCATTTAGGCAGTTGCATGAACAAGTAAAAGAGGGAAAAATATTAACTTCATATAAGTGTGGATTAAGTATAGACTGCCCAAGGTGAAGCTGGGTGTGAATTATATTTGCAATGCGATCACCAAACTTGAAATAATTTGGAATTTCATGGCAAAAGAACATTACTTTGGCAAGTTTTACTTTGAAAATTGAAAGTGTTTGGGAAAAGCTTGACATCATCAGGTAAGTCGTTCAAAAGGCCAATGGCAGACGGTAGAAACGTACTAAAGTAACAATCAGTCCTGCACTTAATTTGTCTCTGTTGAGGGGGCCTGCGCAGGAGGCGGACAGTCAGGTAAGTCGTAATTCGGGATTAATTCATATGGGGGGGGGGGGGGGGGGTTACGCTTATTGAACATTTTGTAGAAGAGCACTACTTTGAAAAATTGTCTGTGGGTGTGAAGCAGTTCCCAGCCTATTTTAGCCAATAGTCTATCACCTGACGTAAATTATATAGAACCAGTTCATATTCTCACAGCTTTATACTGTATTCCTTCTGAAAGATCAGATAACTCTTGTGTACAATTACCAAAAAGACACAACCACATTCTAGGATGGGTCGAACCATGGTCAAAAACAAATTTTGATAATGTTTTCCTGGAAGTTTGAACTTAAGCTGTTTTAGAACAGATAGATGTTCACTTGCTGCAGTGACAATACGATTAATACATGTAATATGTAAGTGCCATTTTACATCATGCGAAAGAGTGATACCTAAGTGAGTGTGGTGTGTTGCCTCTGGAATGGGTGTCTCACCGAGATACAAGGTAGGATGAGTTTCTTTATCTAGTTTGCATGAGAACAGGACCAAAAGTGATTTAATGGCACTGAATGTCATGCACCAGATCCAACCCCACAGACAGATGGCCGAGATCAGTATTAATGCGAGTCCCAGAGACTTCAAGATCATAAATTATTTCGAGAATGCTAGTGTCATCCGCAAAGAGTCTGATGTCACACGTAGTATTATCAACAATATCGTTTACATAAATTAAGAATAGGAGGGGCCCGAGTATAGAGCCCTGGGGTACATCTGCCTCTATGGATAACCACGAAGAACTTTGACCATGAATGACAACCCTTTGTTGTCAATTACCAAGATAACTATCAAACCATTCAATAATTGGTGGGGAAATTCCCAGCTAATGCATTTTAAAAAGGAGGCCTTCATGCCACATGCAGTCAAAGGCTTTTACAAATATCAAGAAAAACCATTCTGGCTTCTTTGCCTAGTTCTAGGCCATTGTAGATTTTGTGCACTATACTAATTAAGGGATGGTTCAACATTTTCATCATTTTTGAATTAGTACTTACAGTACGCAAGGGGGGAGGGGGTTAAATGGGTCTGTACACTTTCACAGAATATGGAAAATGATGGTAGATTTTTGGGCTGTTTTGTGCAATTTTGCTAAGACTTTGGGAGAAAATCATCATTTTTAAAGTACTAATTTGGGGGGAGGGTGGGGGTCATGAAATTTAGTACCCCAAGTACTAATTCAAAAATGATGATAATGTTGAACCATCCCTAACTGGTTTGTTGTGGAATCATTTGAAACAAAGTCAGAATTTCAACTAGTTAGGAGATTATTACTCATTACATGTATACTCATACAGTTTATTGTACACTAATCTTCCGAATACCTTTTGATACCTTGATTAATAGGGAAATTGGTCGGTAGTTTGATTTTAACTGTGTATTAGCTTTCTTGTGAAACAGCCATACATTTGATTTTTTCCAAACCCCAGGAAATCTACTCGCAGATAAAGAAATGACCAATAATCAAGTAAGGGATTAGGAAATACTTGGACTAGTTTGAGAAGAAAGTTGCTCCAACCATCAGGGCCTGCTGCAGAGCTAGTTTTGAGAGACGTAATGACTTTAAGGACATCATTTTCATTCAAAGCAAAGGGGTCTAGCCTGGCATTAGTGCGATACACAAAAGCAGATAATGGGGGTGAGTTGTTGTCTGTGGGTGTCCTGCACTGGCTAGCAAAATATTGGTTCAAAACTTCAGCTTTCCCATAATTATTAGAGATGATATTGTCACTTCCGATGAGGGGTGGGATGCAACTTGCACCCTATTATGGATTTTGACAAATTCCACCACTTCTTTATATTAATTTCTATGCAGTCAAATTCAGAATGATGTTTGGAGAAATAGGTCTGAATTGCCTTTTTGATTGCCGAAACAGAAATATTCCTGCATCGTTTGTACGATTGGTACAGCCTTTCAGTAATGGAGGAAGGATTGAAATTGTCTTTTTTTCAAAGATTTCTTATAACTTTTCTGTGCTCTCTTCCCTCTGTGTATTTACTATTAGGAGTTAAGTACCAACAGTAACCCAAGGTTTGTCCTTAGGCCTGATATGTACTTCTTTACAAGGAATGAATACTTTTTGCAGTATCAATAAACAATTGAGTCCAATACTCTACGTAATCCTCTACCATGTTGAAAAGATCAAAGCCAATGCCCCAAGGGGTATGGGAAAGAGCACTGTTTAGTTCATCAAGATTGCCACACTTATAATCCCAAACTGTTCTAAAAGCTTGGTCATTGGGAAAGGTGATAGAAACTGTGTAAAAGATAACACAGTGGTTTGAATTAGCTATCGCAGGAAGAACACCACTATCTAGGATGTACCCAGGTGAGTCTGCTGAGTAGATTAAGGAGGTTATTCGAAAGTTCAGTTGAGCGAGTTGTTTCACTTATGTTTTGGAATAAATTATTGCAAGTAATGAGATTTATATTGCATCTGGCACATATTAAACAATGGAAAAAACACAAAAAAACACACAATGACTGATCTTGTTCTCATGTCGCATGTGGATCTATCTCACATTTTCTGCGTTCATTGGTTATCCGTTTCTCGGTCATATGCTGGCGAAAATAGAGGATTTGGGAAGTAAATTTTGGTTTATTTAATTAACAACATCAATTATCATACTGGACATTTACAAAAATAGTCCCAACTGATAAATAAATTGTAATATAATCATTCTTATTTATGGTAGATTCAAAGTTTCTGCCATAAAATTCTTTCTGTGTTAGACATAGCCCTGTATAGTTATCATCAGTATGAGGTGGGTCACTGAGAGACTCTACCTAAATAGCACTTTGCGATACAGTTTGATACAAACTGTGCAAAAAGAAATAGTGAATCAAAAATAAAGCTAATTGCCTGAAATGCAAAAACAGTGAAAACTTACACACATGCCAATGTGTACATTTACTGTAGTATGCAAACAATGGCTAAAAGCTAGTTACCCATAGGGGATGCATACTAATGTGTACATTTACTGTAGTATGCGAACAATGGCTAAAAGCTAGTTACACATGGGAGATACATACCAATGTGTACATTTACTGTAGTATGCGAACAATGGCTAAAAGCTAGTTACACATGGGGGATACATACCAATATGTACATTTACTGTAGTATGCAAACAATGGCTAAAAGCTAGTTACACATGGGGGATGCATACCAATGTGTACATTTACTGTAGTATGCGAACAATGGCTAAAAGCTAGTTACACATGGGGATACATACCAATGTGTACATTTACTGTAGTATGCGAACAATGGCTAAAAGCTAGTTACACATGGGGGATGCATACCAATGTGTACGTTTACTGTAGTATGCGAACAATGGCTAAAAGCTAGTTACACATGGGGGATGCATACCAATGTGTACATTTACTGTAGTATGCGAACAATGGCTAAAAGTTAGTTACACATGGGGGATGCATACCAATGTGTACATTTACTGTAGTATGCGAACAATGGCTAAAAGCTAGTTACACATGGGGGATGCATACCAATGTGTACATTTACTGTAGTATGCGAACAATGGCTAAAAGTTAGTTACACATGGGGGATGCATACCAATGTGTACATTTACTGTAGTATGCGAACAATGGCTAAAAGTTAGTTACACATGGGGGATGCATACCAATGTGTACATTTACTGTAGTATGCGAACAATGGCTAAAAGCTAGTTACACATGGGGATACATACCAATGTGTACATTTACTGTAGTATGCGAACAATGGCTAAAAGCTAGTTACACATGGGGGATGCATACCAATGTGTACATTTACTGTAGTATGCGAACAATGGCTAAAAGTTAGTTACACATGGGGGATGCATACCAATGTGTACATTTACTGTAGTATGCGAACAATGGCTAAAAGCTAGTTACACATGGGGATACATACCAATGTGTACATTTACTGTAGTATGCGAACAATGGCTAAAAGCTAGTTACACATGGGGGATGCATACCAATGTGTACGTATACTGTAGTATGCGAACAATGGCTAAAAGCTAGTTACACATGGGGGATGCATACCAATGTGTACATTTACTGTAGTATGCGAACAATGGCTAAAAGCTAGTTACACATGGGGATACATACCAATGTGTACATTTACTGTAGTATGCGAACAATGGCTAAAAGCTAGTTACACATGGGGGATGCATACCAATGTGTACATTTACTGTAGTATGCGAACAATGGCTAAAAGTTAGTTACACATGGGGGATGCATACCAATGTGTACATTTACTGTAGTATGCGAACAATGGCTAAAAGCTAGTTACACATGGGGATACATACCAATGTGTACATTTACTGTAGTATGCGAACAATGGCTAAAAGCTAGTTACACATGGGGGATGCATACCAATGTGTACGTATACTGTAGTATGCGAACAATGGCTAAAAGCTAGTTACACATGGGGGATGCATACCAATGTGTACATTTACTGTAGTATGCGAACAATGGCTAAAAGTTAGTTACACATGGGGGATGCATACCCTTTTCTCCTCATGGTGGCGGTGCCTTTCCCTTTCACTTGATTTCTTTTTTTTCTTCTTTTTCTTGTGGTGCTTGTGTTTTCTCTCATCATGGTCCTGGATAACACTTTCCCTGTTGTCTGCTCCACCAACTTTCAGAACTAACTTTATTGGATTTCCTAGAGAAGTAAAAAAATGAATAATATTAATAACAAGAAAACAATTAAATGACAAAATGAGTAAGATCTAGCTAAAATTCCATGTATGGCATCCCAGTCCAAATTACTGCCATCTCCTATTTCTATACTCAAGTATTGACATATATTTTGAGCACTTAACTTGATTTTCAAATAACACCTTACGTCACATCTTAGTAGTTCCTGTTTGTGCAGCACTTGTATTGGTCAATTTGATCACAAGCCATTTCTAAGAAATAACCTGCACTTTATCTGATTGCTAGATAGCATTGTTTTAGTCTTTCAAAAACTTTTTTTTTTCACCCATGGACATTGGGGCCAGTAAGTGGTGGGTTTTTTTGCTGGCCCGGCCAAGTTTTACTGGCCCAAATAATTGAGCAGTGTAACTCAGAAATGCACATCTGTCCTTTGCCAATTCAATTGTTGGACATTTTTTAGTGGGGCAGGTGGCATGTTGCCATTTTATTTAGTATAAGAACAATTCAGCAGGAAAAAAAGTGATTATCCCCAACATTTTCTTGAGCTGAAAAATGATACCTTTTTTTATATTGTGGCTTAAAGATTTTTTCCTCTTACTATTTTTTCAAACCCGTTCCCCTATTAGTGAGTGAGGGAAGAAAAGAAAAACTTGAACAAAGACTTTGTTGTCTTTGGGAATCCTCAATGTGTTCTATTTGTTTCCAGGTATCGGATGTAGAAGAGAAAGACAATTTCATTTGCACACACCCTACACAATTCATCAATGCTGGAAAATGATACTATTAAATATGGAGGGAAAATAATAATTTTTCCCGCATTTCTTTCTTTTTTTCCGTGTCAGTTTTCTTGTAATTTTATATGAATTCCATAAGATAATATTATCTTTGAATAATGGCATGATGTGAAATTTTAAAATATTCACATGAACAGGATAAATAATAAGAATCTGCTTTGATGCTATTTCATTGTACATTTGGTAGTGCCACCTATCATAGTCACTGTGCCTATCCTTCATTCACAAACTGGAGAAGATGATAGCATAGGCTAACACAAGTGGTTCTTGGCTAAAATCTGGATTTCTGTAGCTTTTATCAAAAATTTTAATGTCATTATGGAATGTCTACTGACTGAAAAATTCAGAATCGGTTTGGCTGAAGAAACATAAGTTTGATAAGCCACTTTGACCAAATTGACTACACTTAGAAAATTTATAGTATTATCCTTACAAATTACATAAAATGCAAGTATAAACAAAATCTGAGCTCAATCACCCATTTCGCAGATTGCCCTGCCCATGTGTATTTGATGTGAAAGAGACTTCCACCGCACAGGATGCTGGGATGCCAAAAGGCACAAGCTGTCGAGTTGCTTAAATCTGAAACCCTGTGTTGCTAGCATTTGGAAATGGACTGTAGCTCAACTGAGAGCATACAAACACGTGTGTGTAAATTAATCCAATATTTAACACTGTGACACAAAGCATAAATCAGTATTGGGTACCTGCCCAGTTCAACTTTTACAGCAGCAGTGGAGGACTTACAGTGGACATCGACAATAAATCTCCAAAATTTAGTATGTACTTGCTCAATAGTTAGGTTTTCACATTTACTCATGAGATTATCAGAATTTAGGCCCTGTAGTAAATATGGGGCCCAAACTTCACATCCACAGGTTTGGTGCCACTAGCGAGTCAAACAGTTTTAGTACTACATCAACATCTCCATCAACAAGACATTATCTTAGCTTGAATAAATCGTTTGATGCTTTTTCTTTCAGTTTGTTAATTGCCGAGTTAAAATTTCCTGAAGGAGAGAAGTCAATACTTAAGTAACAATAGTTGTTCATAATTTCTAGTTCTGAATTTTTGTAATGGAATCTGAAGTTCTTAATTACATGGCCTCCCTTATAATTGGAAATCATGATTTTGGTCTTAATTAGGTTAACAGTTAGTTTCCATTGGTCACAATATTGTTGTAGTTTGTATAGTGCCCTCTGGAGGCCATCACTTGTATCAGAGAGGAGTACAAGGTCCCCTGCATACATCATTCAATTAATTTTGCAGTCAGATAGTTCCACTGGATTGCACAAAGTATCAAAAATATGGGGTACATCATATAAAGATAAGTTAAAGAGACCTGGGCTGAGGATGCACCCTTGCTTGACACCAACATTGGAATTGATACTCTCAGTGATACCATGACTAGTTTTGACTGAATTGGAGACTGTAGAATACATACTCTGGATTAAGGATAAAAAGTTTCCACGAATACCACATTTTAGAAGTTTATTGAATAGGGCTTGTCGCCAGACAGTGTCAAAAGCCGACTCGAAATCCACAAAGCAAGCAAAACGGTATTTTCTGGGGAGCTTATTTATATATTTATTAATGATAGTTTTCAATGTCAGAATGTGGTCAGCTGTTCTGTTACTGGGCCTAAAGCCAAAGGCTAGTAAAGCCTATTTGGTTTTTTGGTATCAAATTGTGTTTTTCCGTGAAATCAGAAAACCTGTTATTAAGTATGCTGTAAAACTGTTTACAGGTGTGATTAGAGACTGAAATGCCTCTATAGTTGTCGGGATACAGTATCACCGATTACACACACATCCACTGCACTGGCACCAGCAGCCAGTACTCAGTGCTACTGCTAGTACTACAGTCTACAGTAGTACACGAACATCCCAGTGCAGTCGGAGTACAGTAAACGCATTGCCATCGCGAGTTGGGTTAACTTGATTGGCCGTGCATCTAGAGACAAATAAAATTAAGTGAAATAACCAATGACACCATCGTACAAGTACTCTCAAATGATTTTACCGTGAGCACCAGTGATGTTAACATTTGCAAATTTTGTGACAATGAAACAAAGGGTCTTCCAATTTCCTAGGCATAACAACACATGATTCTTCGTGTATTATCACCCACCTTCCGTCGGTTTCTTCTCTGGTGTGTCTAATTTTTCAGATTTGGTTTGCTTTTTGTGTTTCTTTCCCATGGCTTAAATCTGCTTGAAATTGGTAAACACTCAAATAATGTTATCGATGGGTGAAACCACTTAATTCAACGCTTCTTTCCAACCAACCACAGTCCCAAATTCAGTCACGCCGCCATATTGACGATAAAGCGGAACTGAGATCATTACATACCCTCGATGAAAAATGTATTTTCTTCCATTTTTATGTATAACTGTCATATAAATTGTATGCATTCCAGGTAATATGATGAAATGATTAAAATTTAAATATTTTCTGACGTTGAAACAGCGTGCTATCTTTTCTGTGTGAAGAAATATATATTGTATATATATAATCGACAGGAGCGTTAAGCCGTAGTTAATCGAAGTGATAAGCAAAAAGAGTAAGCCAGGACCCTGATCAAGGGACATGGATTGATTGAGCATTCACAGGAAGGTTGCAGTCGAAACTTGTAGCCATACCTGAGATGTTATATGGGTTAGATGTGGGGAATAGGTAGTGCTTCGGGCACCACCATGTGTAGCAACAGAGGCCGCGTAGGGAGAGTTGGGATGGTTACCAATAAGATGTAGAATAGCTGAGGCTAGGTTGGGCTATTGGGGCTATCTGCAACAGGTAAATGAAGAAAGATGGTGTAGGAAGGTGTACATACATAGAAGCTGTTAATGAGAAGACAAAGTGGGTTCAAGAAATAGACAAGTTAGCTGAGCAATATGAGTTGAAAGGGCCAGATGAGATTGAAGTGGCGTGGAAATCGTCATTGTATATAGGAAAGGTGATTCCAGAGAAACACGTGGAGCAATGGAAAAGAGGGGTTCAGGAGAAGAGCACACTGTAAAGCGCATAGAGCTGTGGACAAGCCATTGAAAACTAAATAAATGTTGGGATGGTAGCAAGGGTTCTAGACTGTTGTTTCAGGGCAGAGCAGGAGTGATCAATCTGGAAAAGAGGAGACTGGAGTGGACGAATGGGAAGTGTAGAGTGTGTAGGGAGGACATAGATGAGACCATTGATCATATGATAACATGGTATACTGGTTATAGGGCACTTAGAAACAGGCTATTTGTACGGTGGAGAGAAAGAGATGAGCAGTGTAAACGCTTAGAGCAAGTAAGGGACATGGCAGAGAAGGATAGGTTACTGGTTAGCATGGATACTAGGATTGATACATACGGACCCTAATATATTATGTATTATGAATCTTTGTGATAAGACAGTGGTGGAAAAGGTCCACACTAAATATTGTAAATATATACTGGGTGTACATAGAAAAGCTACTAATTCACCTGTAATAGGTGAACTTGGCAGCTACCCCATATTAATTGAAATTATATGTAAAATGCTGGCTACACCTACAAAACTATGACAAAAATTTGCTGGTCTACTCATGTCTATTAGAAAACAATGTACTATATCGCGAAGGAAACAATTGTTGGCTCAAATATATACAAGATACCTCAGAGTGTGTTGGTATGCAAGAAACATGGAAAAATTTTGGCGGTCATAACACAAACGGTACTTTGTCTTATTTAAGAGAACTTCTGCAGAATACTTACGAATCTCAGTGGCTTAACTACATAAGAGGATCTGGTAAAAATAACCAACACACAATTACGAAATCAATGTAAATTTAAAACTAAATTTGAGTCAGAGTCCTATCTAACGGCCTCCATTCCAGTCATGAAAAGATAAGCCTTCACTAAATTGGAACACTTTGGCGATAGAAACGGGCCGCTATACCCGACCAAAAACACCACTGGAGCAAAGGCAGTGCTCCATGTGTGACATTGATACTATTGAAAATGAAGAACATGCGATATTACATTGTAACTTGTAAAATAACATCAGGGAAGATTTATTCGTAAATTTAAACAACTACTAAAGTGGGTTTCATTTGCTAACTGAGCTGGAAAAATTGATAACAATAATGCAATCTGGAGATAGCCCTCTTATGTAAATAAAATCTTTGAAATTCAACAGCAATGACTACGGGTACTACATCTTGGTAGCTAACTGGCCATGCATATATAAGTTTTTGACTGGGTGTACCTGCAGTTAGTTTTGTTGTATTTTGCTGTATTTCATGTATATTTCAATTGTCATGCTGACCATATCTTGTATCCAAGATGAATGTCAATAAAACTATATATGTGTGTATGTTTGTTTTTGAATAAATAACCATTAGGGATCTGTGTCAAAAATGTTGGTATTTTGTACCAGACTGAAGGCCCTTTATAGTTTATGCTGATATTTGCTTTAATCCTTTTAATGGTTTTTATATGATATTCGTGTTTTTCTTTTATTATATATGTGGTCATTTTGTTGTCAAAATACAGATCAAGTTCTCTCTCTACTTCTGACTGCGATTTGGGCAATTTATATTCATCTTAACCCTTCCGTGGCTCTTGTGTAGGTAGCTGTCATTTTCATTCATCCTCCCTCCCATCCCCACTTCTCCGCCAAACGCCTCTGAAAGCCCTTCAGGTCGACAACTTTCTTCGGTGTCGGCTGGGTGACTTTTGATACAGACCCATGTTAAAGAGTGTGTACATTTTCTACAACTAGACATTTGTTTCACATAAAATCATTGATAGTCTTTATAACTGTTAAAAATTAGATTTTACCCACCATAGGATTAAGACACCATCTAAAGCACTTTAAATTTTCAAGTTTGAGTGGGGGAAACGTGCGAACAATGGTTCTCATTCATCTTCAATGAAATTAAAGAACACAATGGTGGCTTAAAAACTACGGTCGAATCCTTTTAAAAAGGGTAAAGTTCAAGTTCATTTGTCTATTCAACATTTTTACCAAAATCAATTGGCTGCAAAATTTGGACAAAAACCTTTGTAAAATATATGAGAAGCACTTTTGTAGATGCTAATATGTTTTTTTCATTAGACATCAAAAACCAAAATTTATATTTATTTTTAACCATGCCACTTTCATTTGTATGGAGCAAAATAAAAATAATGATGATGACTAAAATGTATATTCTGTATCAAAATTATACTCAGTTGTGTGTTTTCTTTTAGAAATTATATACTATTGATCGCTTTGTATTGAAAATAAGGTACATAATTAACTCATTCCCTACTATGGTCACAGGCCCTGGTCAGTGGTTTTGGCCCTGCCTGGCAAGTCATGCTGCAGCTGCCCTTGCGGCAGCTGCAGCATGACTTGCCAGGCAGTGCCAGAACCAGTGACTTAAGGCAATAGGCATGTTGGTACTTGGACGAAAGCTCTTTTCATGAAGAATTTAAAAATGCAATTGTCGTCTTAAATCTAGATAAATATACGGGAAAATCAGGGACTGGTATGGAATGAGTTCAAGACTTTTCACTTAAAATGATGGTCACAAAGAGCATGAGCGCCTTAATCCCTCACTATACCCATTCGTGCCAACGGACTGCCATGAACATGCAGCTTATACCCGCCAAAGCGCCACGTGTTTCCACATTCACATGACGGGCTTCATGCCATACTGTTACTCAAAACGTTGGTGAATGTGCTACAAACAAAGCCTGCAACAGATGAAATTATCAGTCGTTGTCAATCGGCTTTTCAAGGAGAGTGTTAACGTCGCACCTCAACGGGTTGAGTCAACAACTCCTATCAGCACGCTCAGAGCGCAGAGGATTTAAAACGCGCCCATTAAAAGCTGTTGACTACAGACATTCTAGTAAGTCTTACTTACCAACAAAAAAAAAAGAAGAAAAAAAAAACAAAAACAAAAAAAAAAAAAACAAAAAAAAAAAACCAGAAAAAACAACAACAACAAAAAAAACAAAAACAAAAAAACAAAAACAAAACAAAACAAAAAATCCAGCGAAAGCGATTTTTGCAGATAACATGGTAAAAAAGAAAGTGAAAATCACTTTCGGCCAGTTTGTTCTTAAAACGTTTTGCCATGAGATGCCATTCTAAGTTCTATATACTCAGGTTTTAGAATGGCTCCAGCTGTTACGAAGATACTCAAGATTGTAAATGTATCCAGTTGGCATAATTTTTAAAATGCCACGAATTCTCTTCATGCAACATTTATAAAATGTGTGACTGTTATGTTTCGTTATATTGGCAATGGTTAATGTCGACATTCAAGTTTTTGTTTTTGTTTTTGTTTTTGTTTGTTTGTTTTTTTTGTTTTGTTTTGTTTTGTTTTGTCTTATTTTTGTTTTTGTTTGTTTGTTGTTTTTTTTTAGGGGAAGCGGAAGGGGGGGGGGGCTTCTCAGGCATGTCATTGAAATTTTAATTTCATTGTTTCGTTAGATTCGTAATGGTCAATGACATAGACCTGTTGCCTATAATAAACTTATTTTCATATGTATACATTTTCATGTTTTGTTTTTGTTTTTTGTTTTTCATGCATTTCACTGGAATTTTAGTTTTATTATTTCGGACATACATCATACAAAAGCTATGTGAGTAACATATTATTCAATGTGTTTTTACTTTTAGGGTTTTATGTCATCAGTGAAGTGCGCGATACTATTACTTCTGCTAACACTTCTCCACCAACTTTTATAATGTTTGTCTCTCTGTCGTGTTACTGGGGTTGTCCCAAAGACAAGAAGTCCAATTGGCGGTTGATGTTTTATTGCAGTCCCAATTGAATTGTACAAATAGTAAGGGGTGTGTTGACCACACAGCCCAAGTCTCCAGAATGCTCTGGTGAGCACACGCTTGGCAGTATATTACCTATATGAAAATGACGTGTGGGAGCTGGTCAGTTGAGCAAATGCAAATATGGTATCTACCGCGCCCTAATTTGGGCGCGTCCGAGGGTGGGGGAAGCCACTGCAGTGGTTTCTTAACCATTTCACTAAATTCCACAGTGATGATGTTTTCCTGACGTAGCACATTCCAAATTGCATTTACACTGAATTGACGTAGTGTGAGACTTGTGTATGGGAAATGGGGGTATGATTTAGCTTGATCAGGTCTCACACAGGATTGACATTTATCAGACCACCATTTTCTGGCTATATTTACCTGCCAATTAATATTGGTGTATAACATCTTAATCTGTTCATGTCCCTTTTTGAATTTAAATGATTACTTACTGAGTTGATCCAAAATAGAACTGTTTTTGATAATACCTGAAATAAACTTTTCGCCTTTCTATATAACACTGTCACAGAAGTATCATATACAAAGCCTGCAACAGATGAAATTATCAGTCGTTGTCAATCGGCTTTTCAAGGAGAGTGTTAACCTCGCACCTCAACGGGTTGAGTCAACAACTCCTATCAGCACGCTCAGAGCGCAGAGGATTTTAAACGCGCCGATAAAAGCTGTTGACTACAGACATTCTAGTAAGTCTTACTTACAAAAAAAAAGAAGAAAAAAAAAACAAAAAAAACAAAAAAAAAAACAAAACAAAACAAAACAAAACAAAACAAAACGAAAAAACAAAACAAAAAAAACAACACAGAGGATACCTCTATGCTGCTGCTGTTGCTGCTGCTGCTGCTACTGCTACTACTACTACTACTACTACTACTACTACTACTACTACTACTACTACTACTACTACTACCACTACTAAACTTCTAAAGATTGGCATATCTTTTGTTACTTTTGAAGATGTCCCACATTTAAAATTCAAAATGCACTATATTTCCGGAACTTTAAGCACGCTCATTTCTCCAGCTGTTAGGACAATCGGTCGCAACTGTTAAACCGCTCCCTTCCCCTCATGGTGTGCGGATAGCCAGGTCTGATCAGGATAAACAACTTTTTATTACTTAACTCCTCCTGGGGTATGTTCCGGTCAAATAGACTGGTTCCACAGCTTGTTCTCACCTGGTAACGCAGGGCACCAGACAAGCTAATCTGTTCATGCCGCCAAAGAGAGGCTCAGGTTTGCAGCATGATTGCGGGGTCGCCTCGGTCAGTAATCCGCAGAAAGCAGGCATCCTGAGGCCCACAGGTGCGGAAAAAATGGGTGCATTAGCCCAGAAAGGTGGGCGCGTATCATAATGGAGGACCTTGGCTGAGTAAAATTTGGCGATATTTGCGTCTGGATCTCGGATAGCATTCATTCTGAGCGAGGAATTCAATATGTTTTGATTTTGTGGTTGACCCCCGGGCAGTTATTATGTCCCGCGTGAGATGTTGTCAGTGACAGTGTGCCTGCTTCCTGAAAATCCCAGCATAAATTTGCTTGTCTGTGCTGTTTACGTCTAGCATTGCTGGATTTAATTGTCGTCTTGTGAACTACCATTTGGGGACGCCTGGATTTACAAGCGCATAGAAGATGACAGCCCGGAATGTGCCGGTGACCGAGGTACGTCAGTTGATGAGTCGGTGTTTATTATGCCGTGGCTGTCAGTTTTCATCGATGATCAGTGACGTTACACTACAATTAGTCAGTGTTGATATCTCATTGTTTATCATGATGGATCTTATCGCATCAGTATTCGGTGGCATGTTGTGCACCAGTGTCATAAATTCTTACCATTGCCGTCAAATCACGCCCCCCCCCCCCAAAAAAAAAGGTTTTAAAACCGCGGCCACGTTTTCTCCATCATTTTTAATGAGCCTCACTCTGCTCGCCCTCTTCTCCTCCTGCCCTTCTTCCCTTCTCCCTCCCCCCTCCCTCCGAGAGAGGATGCGGGTAGGTAGAGCATGGACCTGCTGGTAGGTCCATGGGTAGAGAAAGGGGATCACTGTGGTAGGCTGTAGGGTACAGGATATGTTGAAAGGAATTGCCAGGGTAGGGCATCGGGAAAAAGAGAATTTGGAATTTTTGGACCCCATTCACTGCCTGCACTCATGGAAATCCTCCATGTGGAGATACAAGAGTGGACTCTTGTATATCTCCATGCTCCACTTCAGGGAAAGATGAGGAACATGAATGATGACAAGTTATGTCATGTTATTCAAAGGTTTCAAATGCACCATAATCCACACATTAAAAACTGAATGTATATAATAAACCCCACATGAGTGATTTTGATATGATTAACATTGGCATGCATTGTTGTGGTTCCACCTGCATGTTGCACCTGTTCACACCCAGGCATGCAGTACCAGTGATTATTAGTCCTCAAACGGCCCCCAGTACTACCACATGCAAGTGCCCACAATCTGTGGACTCACTGGGGCTGTTTGCAAAGTGTGTGTTGCATAAATAGCATTCACCATATAAAAATTGTGTCCTTTTTTTGTGTGTTTCAATTTACATTGTTTACATGCCTGTGTAACATTTTGGTCTGCATTTTAGGGTGGTGGTCGTCGTATGCGTGACTTGGTGAGTGCCGCCTGGCCTGGGATATTTTAAGCTAAAGGCATGATGGCCAATTTTGAATTGCAAATGATATATATTATTTGCCCCAGTGATAAGATCAACCTGGAAGCATAAATTAATGAAATCATGCAAAATGAGTTTTTGGGGAACATAACTGACACTGCCAGTCACATATTTATAGCAGTAAGCTGAATCTGCAAAGTGTATGGAAAATGATTGTAGTTGTGAACAGGTGGTAGCTTTCATGTTGTACAAACATAATGAAGGCAAGTTCAAGCTGTTGGAAGTGAAGTATAGAGGTTTCAAATAAAGGAAACTGTGACATGATCTTTTTTTTGTCAGATCATTCTAGTTGTATGGTTGAAATTCACATGTGGACTAACACATGCACTGGGCACTCGCACATCGGGAATCATGTGGAAGATAGCATGAACTAAATATCAAAAGGACACTGTAAGGGTTACTTGAGTGGTGATGCGTGTATTGGTGCAGGCAGTTAGGTCCACAAGTCATGTTTGCAAACAGGTATGCCATGATTCATCATGATCAGGGCATAGGTTAAAAAAAATGCGTAGCAGGTATCTCCGTGTGTATTGTTAATGTAATGTTTGCCCTGGACGTATTGAATATAAAGAAAAGTGCAGAATACCTTCCCTTCATCATAATATCACAATCAGTGGCTGCATTCAAACTATTCTTCATTTGTGCTTATGAGAGCTTGCGCTTTGTCTGATGAAGTCTTTGGTCAGTGGTTTCTGTATTGCAGCATGACACTGCCAGGTAATGGTAAGGGAAAAACACTTGACATACTGGTTACTTGGCATTTGTACTCATTGAGGCCAACAAACTGGATTTTTTTTGTGAAGAATTTGAGCACGAAATTTTTGTCTCAAAATTGTGGTAAATACATATATGCAAGAAATAAGGGACCGGAGTGGAATGAGTTAATATAAGGAGATGGCCTGACTCTGACCCACCTGTGACTAATAAAGAGGGCAAGTAACTGTAATTACTGGTACTGACCTGTCCAGAACTGGTCTGGTTGATGATGGGGGTATAGGGGGCTGCTAAAGGAAGATCTTTCCATGTTTGATAGAGACTTATATGTGTACATATGTTAAATATTTCGTGCAATATAAATCGCATTGTGCCATAGATCAAGGGAAATGAATGATCTGATTCAGAAACAGATGTTCAACCATCATCAGAACATTTTCAAATTCCAGGTGATTGAACTTTCACCCCCCTCATCACTGTCATCAGTTGATCTTTGTCAGGTTGTGAGCACCTCAGTGTGATACTCTTATGTCATGTGTGCTTCTGTTTTCAAGTACAGACACACCACTATAGTTCTGAGGTGAAACAGTGAGGTGAAGATAACTAATTTATCAATGACACCTGGTGTAGGACTGTTGCATCATTGAGTTCAGGGCACAGCGTTACCTGGCCTCTCCATGTCAATCTTTGCCTGTTGAGCCCATCGTTAAAAAAGAGTAACTGCTGGGTGGCCCAGGTGGCCAAAAGACAATTGGCATAACACATCTGTTTTTATCATCGCATGTGTGAACATCAATTTGAATTTAACTTGTTATCAAATTAAAGTTTAACACCTTGAATTCCTTGTGCCATAAAACTGCTGTATAAATGTTTGTTATTCCTAGGTGTGGAGCAATCAGTACTGAACAAACCTGAAGCAAATTTTGCAACAGCATGTTTATGTTATTTGCAACAAAAATGGTGTTTTGTTTATTTTCCTATACAGAATAGACTGAGGGTATCAAGATACCATATGTTTACATCAAAATGTGTGCTATAAAATAAAAATGGATTAGATTGTTAAACTTGCTCCGTTGACTTTTGTGCCCAAGCAGGATGAGTGTCCTTGACCTTGTGTGCATGAAAATCCTTTCTTGAAATCATCATTTAAAAAAAGAAGTATAGACCCATATCTTTTTCATGGATTGCTGAGCAAGCCAAGCCTATATTTATCACTCTCCATGGCACAGATGGTAGTGTATACGTTTCCTACCTACTTGCTTGGTGGAAGAAACCAAAGGACTCAGAGAAAACCACCGTGCACAGTCAGAGTGGTAGGAACTCTTTCCACTTGCTTCCCTAGCTGTGAATCGAACCCAGGCCACCAAGGTGAAAAGTGAGCATATTGCAGCTCTGCCAACCATGCACCCAAATCATCATTTTTCAAAAAAAAAAAAAAAAACCTTTTTAAAAGTGTACTCAGTGACTGCCAATATACAGTCTGTGTGTATGTTTCAGAATGATTAGTATGAGTGATCACTTAGTCTTATTAAGTGCCTGGGGCACATAGGAAATTCTCAGTATGTGAGGTTCAAAGTCAATTGTATGTTTTGAATGTTCGAATGCTTTTAACATGGTTAAAGGTCTAAATTTAGAATATTTTATATTAATTAAGCATCTTTGACGGCATGGAAAATAGAACAGTCCATGAAGAGACTGGGGCACCAAAAGGGAGAATTTATGACCTTCCTATTTTCACAGATTTCTGGTAGAAGTAATGAAATTATGTGAACACCTGAGGACTAACAATATGGATTAAATCACTAAGACATATCAGTTTCCCTCAACAGCAGCTTAGCACTTTGTTTTGGATTAACCCCCCCCCTCCCCCTCCTTCCATCCTTTCCACCAACAAGTGTTGAAAGATCTGGGTGCAAAGCAGTCATTACAAGTGTCTGCACTGGTGCAGTCTACAAAGCTGCCAAGGCCAGACTCAGTCCATGCAGCACAAGTTAATCTGTTTTATATGACGTGTATTGATTTTTTTAAGGCACCGGTGAATCTAAAGGTTTATTAGACATCTCCCTTTGTTCAAGTATACATCTGATAACATCTATCCTTGAGGTTCAGGGAGTCTTGTGCATTGATGTGTTTTCCTAACATGCTTGTGACATTTCCCACAAGTGATACTTGATTGGCAACTTTTACTTATAAATGGAGAATATATGCGAGGCATGCCGCAATGTTTTTTCTTCATTGCTTCAGCTTTGCGTGAGACAAACATTTTGTATAAATGACAGTTGGTATTCCAGAATCTTGGACATGCAAGCTAAAAACAATGACCCCAGATGCGTAGACATGATATTAACATTTTTTTGTAATTGGACAGGAATAGGCAGTGATGCTAAAAAAAAAGAAGAAGAAAAAAAAAAAGATGGGTGCCTTGTTGCAGTGCTGTTCAATCAAGCAACAACTTCATTGGGATGAAAGCAGGCTAGGTTACCATAGTAACACCAGGGCAGGTCACATGATATGCTGGAACATCGCTTAAGAGCTGTCCCAGAAAATGTCATCTATAATTGGTGATTTACTGTTGAAATACAAAAATAATTCTCTTAACTGAATGTTCCAGTCATCTGGGAGAACAGCATTTGTTGTTGTGTGAGGAAGAATGTATCTAAATTAAGACACAAATGAATCATATATATGTACTTCTTCAGTGGGTATTTTATAAATAATATGATACATGTTCATTTTAATTTCTAGGGTAATTAGGACTTTGAAGTTGGGAATTGACACTGCCATTTGATGTTGTCAAACATTCGGTGACTGTCTGTACCACCATATGATGTTATCCAATAATGCAACACAAAATTGCCTGTACATGTTCAAACTATTGAGCATGCACAGGTATTAGGGAAAAAAATAAAGAAAATTTACAGTCCATCACTCATTGGCTTTGAATGGACAGGTATTGTTTACTTTGATTAATAGGTCTTTGTTTCCAACCTCTATTAAAAAATAGCATTTTCCATCAGTCAAACTATCAAGAGGGTTATTAGGGTAACCCTCTTCTGATCAAACTAACACTGAGTCAATACCTTTCCTTGACATCGATTAGGTGCAATACACCCAACCTGTATCAAGGAAAGCTATTGGCCTGCGGCGTGCCATCACAATAGATCTTATCTGTGATGATCAGCAAAAAATACTTTCTATTTACATGGCATTTAAGGAAAAACATTAAAGCAGACAAGAGTTTTTAGCCAGGCACTTTTGGGTGGTTTAAGCTGGAAAAGGTTAAACTGTGTATTGGCTGCTGAGAGATTTTTCTTGCTGGGACTGGTGTGAGGGAACACAAGCTATATGCACCCCATATCCAGTCATTTATAGACAAAATAAGGCAGTGCCAGTCACGAAAACAAAGGGAGCTGCTCTGGCACAGTATGCCTAGATGTATATACGTATGATCATTACTCACCCGTGTGTCTTTTAAAAATTACCATGTGGATGTTCAATTGCCAAGTTCAAGATCAGTTGGTGCAGGTGGGTTCTCAGTAGAGGGCACTGTAGTTGGGATGGCTAGGTCTATATATTTTCAGTACTTTCCATTATAATTTCGACTTGTATAACTTGAAAACCCCTGCATTTAGAGGCACCAAATTTTTCTTGGTAAATTTTCATGTATAGGTGAAATATATGTGTAGATGTAAATAAATCAGTTGTAAAATTAAACAGATTGCTCCACCTCTAGCCCCGCCAAAAACTGTGTGTATTCGATACATGTGTATTTGACCAAATACACATAAAATTGCAAATTGGGACCTACCCTGTTATTTCCAGTTACACATTTTAGTGCTTAAAGGAGTGAACAGTGCTATAATGTGTATCTCAAATTGGGAAATGCTGTTGCTTTTAAGATTGAATAACATGCATCGGAATATTTGTCATTTAAATACTGCACAGTGTTTTCAAAACAAGGAGGCGGGAGGTGCATTTTCCTGTCTACAGAATAATATGGACCTCCTATTTAGAAAAAATAAAAAAGCTTAAAGAGGGTATTGACAGCTCTCCACTCCCTACTTTTTTCTTTTCTTCCCTATATCTGAATTTAAAATGAAAACCCTGTTTTACAATCATGGTTTAATGAACTTAATGGGTATTTTCTTTGTGCTACCTGGAAGCATAAACCCTGAGGGTCATGACACTGATGGATCATTGTGCAATATATGCCCCATTGAAAATTACCAGCAAGCATCTGATTTTTTTTTTTTTGTTCTTTTTGGGGGACAAATCTTACAAAATCTTCTCCACAACTGCTCACCCAATTGCTTTGGTATACCATAATGAACACTCCTAGGGACTCCTAGTTCTTAATTTATTCACCAGGTGGTACTGCAATTTTTTTCCTTTTTTTATGATTTTTTGTGTGTTTTTGTTACTTGTCAATTTTTCTGCAGAACTGTGTCTCAGATTTAGTTGAAACTTTGTGGATGTGTTCTTTGTGAAAGGGTCAAGTAAAGATGTTTACTTGGTAGCACTGCTGTGGATTCTTGATGTTTAACAAATTTTTTTCAGTTCCGGTACTTATCGGTAAATGGCCCTTTTCTGTTCCTTACTGTGCAAGTCAATGGGCATTCTAGTGCATTCTAATGGTAATTCACATTTTGGACTTCTCTGAAGAAACTGTTTGTCAGATTGACCTCAAACTTGGTGGCAATGTACCTTGGGTGTGTGTCTACCAAGTTTGTTCAAATGGTCACACTCCAATGATTTTTGTTTTTTTTTATGATGTAAAAAAAAAAATCTTTAAAGTTTTAATAGTAAAGTTTAACATGGGAGTTTCTTGTACTGGTTATAACTTAAAGACGTTCGGTACACCGCGTTATGCGCAACCATTTATGGTCCAATGCCTCTATGCAGTTAGAGCTGGTATTTGTCGATACCTGCACTAGCTGCTGTTCGCTTTTCCTATTTTGCACAGTTCCGTTTGAGAAATATGGATTGTTTACGAAGAGTGAAAAGGAAAAAGAATGGGCCGTTTGTTAACAAGTGCCAAAACAAAGGACTAAATGCTTTAAAACAAGGCAGAATACGTCGAAACACGGCAGTGGTAGACCAAAACTCATGTACACAATCAGCGAACGCTGACCAAGCCACCGTCGAAAGTGCCACGCCCACTTCCCCAATGCCACATGCACATGTAAACACTGACACTTATAACTGGGACGAAGTTCGTAGAATAGTGGAACTAACTGTACTAGCCGATAATCTTGTAGGCGAGGTATGTAAAAAAAAAAAAAACATTGTCCCTAAAAATACAGAATCAGAAAAACGATATGGCTTGGCCAGTGTACTTTACATTTCTTGTGAATGTGGTAAGATAAACGCTGTCCCAACTTGGGGGGGGGGGGGGGACTGCAGTAATTCCCCAGCGTCAAAAGGTGGCACATGCATATTTGACAATGTGCTGCCTGTGTTACTATTCGACAATGTATTAAGGCAACTATAATTTTGATATTCCTATTTTTACCTCTTTTTCCACATTGCTGTATTGCACTATGGAGAGAATCTTACAATGTTTGCCTCTTCTCAGTAAAACTATGAAAGTATATATTATGACTGGAATATAAAATTAACGACGTACTGCCGTTTATTTAACCTACATACATGTATATTGATATGGTATCGAAGTTAGACAATGAATGGATACTTTGTACCTATGAACTTAGAACAAATTCAGTCAACATGCATAAATTCTTTGTACAATTGCGGAAAAAATAGCACCGTATGATATCTTTTTTTGTTAATCAATGAAATCAGTGCATATTTTGGAAACCCCCTACAATTTTTCAGGGATTTGTAAATATTTTTTCTACTTCAAACTTGAAAAATAATGTGAGCACTTATACATTTTTGCAAGACGAGATGAATTTAAAGTCACATTCCAGCATGTTTTGTTCACATCTTTGTTATTAAAAGGCTTGATATACATTGCATACATTCATATTGAGTTATTTTATGCATATCTTTGCATCCTTAATTTATTTTTTAGCTTTTACCCGCATATATAATGTTTGCTATAAAATTTCTGTAGTCCTTACATGTAGCGCCACCTAGCGACAAAAGTAGCACCGTGACATGCCAATTTTTTGCTTGCATTTTGTTTCAAATGCCAATATCTTGGTTCACACCAAAAACCAGAGATTTCTAAATTCTTTTGACCAGTGTACCGAACGTCTTTAAGTTATTTTTGCCAGATTTGTGCTAAACATTGGTAGGGATGTACCTTTTATAAGTGTCTATCTATTTTGTGCAAATGGTCATGCTCCAGTCATGTTAGGACCTTGAACTCATTCCCAAGGTCACAGGACAATGGACACAAAATTTACTGTTAACTTGATAACTTGAGATCTGTTTTGAGTTAGGACCTTGATGTTGCACATGCTAATGTTTCTCTACGAAAGTCATGCTTAGACAGTACATGAGTGACCTTGACCTCATTTCTGGGGTCACAGTGCAAAATACATGAATTTTACTCCTCACTATAACTTGAGAACTACTTGAACTGGGACCTTGATGTTGCACATGTTAGTGTTCTTCTATGAGGGTCATATTCACTCAGTACATGGGTGACCTTGATCCTATCCCAAGTTCACACAGCTGCAAGTGTGATGAATGTCTAGGTCAGCTGTGCATGGGCTGTTCACACAGCCCTCTTCTTTTTTTCTTCTTTGTTTTTGTAATTCAGAATGATATGGCATTTCCTTAGGGAACTCTTGCCTACAGCCTTGGACTGAAATTGACCTACAGTGGAAGTGATTCAATGTGCCTTACACCCTTCCTGCACCAAGGAAAGCTGTTGACCAGGGCCTAGCAATTATGGTTGGTCTTCTTCACAAATACGTAGCAAAAATGTTTTCTATTAACATGAAATTGAATTGAAAAAGAGTGAAGCAGGTGGCAATTTACACCTGAAATGTGATTTTGGCAAATTTGAGCAGGAAAGTGTCAATCATCTGCTGAATAAATGTTCTGGATGTTTGAGCCGATGCAGGCCCAGTCAACAGCTTGCGTTGTGTAGTCTGCTGAATGGTGGTCTTCACTGTTGTGCTCAGGGAAAAAGACACTGACAACCGATAAGTGCTCTGATATGGGGCAGACTTGGGGTACAAAACAAAAATGATTGCATATTTCTGTTACTTTCTAGTGCAGTACATTGTACTTGGTAATATGCATGATTTTTTCCCCAAGGCCCACTTAAGCTTCCAGTGCAGTGTCCATAGTCTTGAGAAGCTGTCACGACAGACCACACTCACTTGGGAGACTACTTCGCAGACGGAAACAGGGTTCTTCCCATGTGAAGTTTACCTGTATGAAAGACCACCTGTTTTACAAGACCACTTTGGGGGACAATAGGGGCAGTGTCTTAGGACATGAACAAATTATAGTTAAGGTTATTTATAATTAATGTAAAATTCTTAAAATGATTGAAAATGTTCTGTGTCATTGAAGTTTGTTTGCATACACGAAAAGAGCAAAGATACACGTGTAAATGGTGGATATGTCTTGAAATCAAAATTTTTGTTATTGAAAATGCAGTATAATCTGGAGAGGTTTAGTTTCCTGGTTCACAGTTATTTTGTAACCAGGTTAGGTAGGCCCATGTAAATGTTTCAGGCTGTGCGCGATATGGTTATAAAACAGTGGTGCTTACAGTGCAGTCATTTTGATTATAAATCTACATTTGATAAAAAGCCACCTGCTTTAGACACACACACACACACACACACACATGCACACACGCATATGTATATAGTGGAATTCCCTATTAAGACCACCTAAGGGACTGAAAAAATGTCTTAATAGGGCAGTGGTCTTAATGGGGGATATAATTTAAGTAAGGATAACAGGATAAACAAAAAAGGTTCTGTAAATTTGAGGGCTTTAATATAGAAATGGTCTCTTTGTGGAGGGGGTCTTAAGTGGAGATTTTACTCTATATATACAATTATACATACATGTATATATGCCCAATTTAGAACAGCCTGACTCCCCCAGAAGCCAGATGACAGAGACCATTTACCAGTCATTATCATGCTGGCAGACTCCAGTATCCTGGTATTAACCTTCTGAAAGATGTTCATAACCTTGATCTTCAGTCAGTTTGTTCATAGCTGTGTGCCCCCGTAACCTGTAGAAATCTTATATTATGGTGAACTCCACACTTTGCTAGCGGTGTGACTAGTGTCTTTCATTGTTCATCGGTGACTCACACTCCGGCAACAATCAAGTGCTTAATTAGTAATTGCACTGACACAAATGAGTCGCCCGTTTCCCGTCAAGTTCTAGTCATGTACTTCTTTGATATGATTAACCGTCTGTGGATTAGAGTTGGAATGAGTCAACAGCTGCTCTTGGCATGGGCAAGTGCCCAATCAATGCCGAGGAAAGTTGTTGACTTGCAGCATTCTGCTCTGGTTTCTAAAGTCTCTTGCAAAATACTCCAGTTATGTCAATGGTACATATCCATGATGTTTAAGTTCCAGGTGCTTCTTGGCAGTTTGTGCTGGAAAGGGTTACAACCATTAACTTATTGAGACTGCTTTTTTGCTTTATGTATTGTACTGCTTCTGACTTAACACATTTAATGTCAGGGCTTTGCATCAGGGAAAGAGTCTTATGAAGTTAAGGGAATAAATTGACTGTTTTGGGAAAATTATGATTTTGAATAATTTCCATTGGGATTCAAGTCCATAGTCACACACTCCCCCCTCCCCCCCCCCCCCCCCCCCCCCCCAGTAAATCACAGAAAAAAATGTGGTTAACTGTGTCTCAGTGCACTGGCTACATTGTAAGACTGAGTCAATAGATAGCTTTCCTTGGCTTGAGTAAGCTTCAATGGACCCAACGCAAGCCAAGGAAACCACTGACCTTGGATGTGCTGTCATGATAGGCTTCATCTACAATTCTTGGCAAAATTGTTTTCTGTTGACGTGAAAATTTGAAAGTAATTACACGAAAGCAGATTCACATTTACATCTGATTGTGGTTGGGCTATTTGAGCGTCAGAGTGTTAATATACACTACAAGGCAGGTGCAAGGAACTTAATTTAATTTAATAGAATATTAAAATGAGGCAAGTTCCAAAAAGGATTACCACAAATTTCCTATGGGATAAAAGTGTACATAATTAAAATGTGTTGTATTCTTCTTGTTCTGTTTGCCTTGCTATCTACCTGCATACTGAATAAACTAATGTCACATTATCTCCATTTCATATCAGAGAAAATTATTTTACCGCCATAAATAAAAAAGAAATTAAAATTACATTCATGGTGTATGAAATTTGTAATTTTGAATTGAAATAGGTATAATATGTATATCCAGAGAGGCAGTTCTCAACATGTTTTGCTAGGTTATCAGACAACATGTAGCTTGACCAGTGTCTTTCGGTCAGCATTTTGAGCAAGACCTGTCTGAAATTGAGCAATACTGTGCACATTTATAAATTTGCAAATTATAAGTTCATGAGAAATGCTAAAATTGAAACAATGCAAAAAAAGGTCATTCACAGGACATTTAAATCCATCTGTAAGGAAAACCATATATATACAAATGAGCTTAAACATTTGATTTTTAAATTAGTTTGTAAATTACCCAGACAAGGAACCTGTCCTTTGTATTTAATACAAAGAGAAACTTAACAAACCTAATTCTGTAAGCCCATGTGTATGTGAGAGCTGTGCTTCGTCAAACACAAGCCATCATCATATTTATTTTCAGATTTAATGACTATCTAATGGGTTGTTAGAAAACTGCAAAAATGCTGGTGTTAGCATTCATTAACTTTGTTGTTGATCATTGTTTTGTGTTAGAACTATGAAAATGCAAGTGTGGACTTAATTCAACAGTAGTAATGTGGATTATCTCTTTGTGATACACAGAAGAATTATGTAAAATTGCAGGGCTGGTGTTCAGTTATGGAGGTCATCTGGTGCAAATCGTAGGTTTATGAAATATAAGCACAATGAGACCCGAGGGCTATGAACAGAGGGGTGGTGATTGTACATGCACATTTGCAGTCTGACTCAGGCTCATCAATTTGCATTCATATGCATCATGGGTAGGGCTGGGGGGAGGGAGCATTTGGTCATATTACATGTAAAGCTATTTGGGTTTTTCCCATCTCACCGTTTTTACTTGAAATAATTCTATTGACTGAAACATGTTCATTGATTCGGAATGCTCAAACCGAAAACGGTGCCTTTAAATTTAATGCAAAATGGGAAAAAGTATGTTGTAGCATGAAAGAGTGATACTCCCTCCCTCCCAGCCTTACCCCAGCCAGTCAGGTATGACTGATGTATTTGCATGACAATGTTGCTTGGGTGCAGCTTTCTGGCAGGTTCACAGTACAGGGGCATATCAGGTAATTGTCAGTGACATCAACCCTGCCATGCTTAGACTGGCCCCAGACACACGGTTCATGTCACATATTATTGCCATCAATGTTTTAACTTTGACTCTCTGGTAGTGACAGATACAGATTCCTCTGGCTCTCTGACATTGTCCCTGATGTTCAGTTACAAATGGTAACCACAGTGGGGCATTCTCAAGAGCTGCAGTTTGGGTTTTCCTACCTCTTAGAATCAAATCAGCCTTCTACTTTTCCCTGTCCCCTAGATTTCCACATGAGCATGATCAAGTTGAGATCATCTGTTCAGCAGACAACTGCCCTGGACCTGTAACTGTGAGTAGAGGCAGGGCTAGATGGGCTTTACAACTGAATGCTGCTGCTGAGGCGGAGGAATTGGTCGTAGGGGGTGGGGGTGGGGGTGGGATTTTTTTTCCCTCGTTTCTTGTCCTTCACTTGAAATGCTGACAGTTATGTGGAATTTGAAATGGCAATGTTCATGTTTATTTCATGTTTACTTTGTACATGCAGTCAGGTGGCACACATATTTTTGCACACTGCTGTGCCCATGTACAAAAAAAAAAAAACAATGTAAAAAAAAAAACAAAAAACAAACCCCACCCACCTTTGGGACATGTAATATATCACAGTGCACATAGGCTGAAAATTGTTATAATATTTAAAAAAAAAAAAAAAAAAAAGGAAAAGCCAGAAAAAGCAAGCTCTGAGTAATTTTCATGTAACAGAAAGGTCAGCTTTAATATTGTGAGTTAATGTTGGCGTGAACATTAAGTTTGTGACACGCATGTGAAGTGTCATATGCCTAAACAGATGTTGAGGTAATTTTATACAGGGTTGTTGAATTTCAAAATTAGATTTTGCAGAATTGATATACATGTGGGTTAAACATTCTCAGGGACTAAATCTGTTTGTTTTGGAATGAAAAGAAGCTAAAACGGATGTTTTCCATTTTGGGGTTCCATCAAGTTTGGAAAACCAAACTGTCATGTGATCTATCCTGCAGTACTGGTTCCCTGCCCTCTTAAATGTCTGTCCCACTCTGCTGGCTCAGTAAATGGTGAAGTAGTGCAAGTAAATGTTCAGCACAGTATACATGCACATAATATATAGAGTTTCGAGGATTTTTTTGCAGAGTTTGGCATAAATTTTGCATTTCTTCACGTCTGGGGCAAGTAAAATTCCAATCAGGGCAAGCTAAAATCTCAAAGCACTAGCCATACGGGCGATCAGAAATTTTGGTTTTCTAAAGGAGATTTGTATGGATGAACAAGTATTAGTAAGTTGGAACAGAGGGATAGTAAAATGCTACTGAAGACGACAAGCCCTGGAGATTACAGCTGACAAAAAGAATTGCAGAGCTCCAAATTTGTCAGTTCTACAGGTACACTCCGTGATGCTTTGTATCCTGACAACAACTGTGTCATTGTTTCTGTCCTCCGTTTAAGTGTTAAGAAAAAAAAATGGAACAAAAAACAAAATTGACTACATGATAGCTTTCTATTTAGAATGCATGACCCAAATGCTACTGTGTCAAGGCACTGAGGAGGTTTCTGTCATCTTCACAGATCTCAGCATCACCAGCTGTGCATTGTTATTTCTGCCAGGAGCAATTTATTAGATATACAGAAGCACCTGTGTCTAAGACTGTCTCGCCTGCCATCTGAAAGTGGTCTTAGCGGGTGGTCTTTGAATGTGGGTTTATACGTTAGAGAAGTAGTTGTGCTGCCAAATAGTGGCCGTAAAAGATAGGGTGGTCTTTTGTGATAGTTGGTGTTTAGAGCAGGTACCACTGTACATGTGACTGAGGACCACAATTCAAAATCTATGAACGGTAGTCTGGTTGAAGTGGCCTCTTGACCAGCTTCCTCAACTCTACTGATCAATACCCTTTGCTACCCAATGTCTGGTAGCCTTAACCCTTTTTCACTCTAAAGTGCCGCTCAGAGTCTTCAGACTTAATCGTGATGCTTGGGGGTGGGCACATGCCAAGATCACAGGAAACCTATTTGTCCTTCAAAAACCAATCTTAAAAATTATGGAATCATTTCAGTGCACTACAGATGCGGATGGAAGACAGCAATTTAGGGTCAACAGAATCCATGACCCTTGTCTCCCCTTCATCTGGATTATTTATCAGTTGGGGGTCAGTAGATCATCTGTAGTGATGTACAGTGTAAAGACCTGGCAATTTCAGTGGTCATCTGTCAGAGTGGGTTAGTAAAGTCAGGTCTTTGTGTCGTCTGCAGCAATGGCCAGGAGGCAGTCTGGTTACCGTGGGAACCCCTGGAGAAACAATATGGCTACCATTACCTTGTTATCCCATTTCTTTATCTGATAGAGAGGCCTGGGAGCTCTGTGTCTCCCTATTAAGGAGACAATGTTAAATGGGAATGTTTGCAAAAGTGTAAATACTGGTCAGGAATGCAACTAAAATAACTGACCAAAATTAGAATTGGGGATGGGGGCAAATCCAGACATTTCAGGTAGTGGGGATGCCTGACCCGAGTCAGGATTTAGAAGGTGAAAGGCCCATGTAAAAGTGAAAAATCAGACACAATTTGTAGTTGAAAGTGCAGGTTCTTGGAATGAAAAGACTAAATGCACCCCTGAAAGTCTTACAGAGTGCTGTTGCTTAGTACCCTAGATTCAGAGCTGATACATTTATTCAATAGCACAGTGACTCAAGCAAACTCAACAGACCTGGGATTGCCTGAGCACCCACCCTGATAGCAGGGGAAAGCTGTTGATTTAGAGCTGGCTCTTGACCCTTTTGACCCCGATACTGTAGGTTTTGTCTATGATTCTTGTACAAAATGTTTTTGACCAAATTGAGGATACGTGTACATGTATTTGACATGTGGTTGCTTTTGGGTGGTTTTGAGCTGGAAAGCGTTATGGCTAAGTTAAAAGTTTGCTAAGGCTGGTTGAAAGCTGAATTCCAATTCACACTGAGGAAAATCGCTGATCGAGGGCATGTCAGTGATACCGTAGTAATCTATTCTATTACAATTTTCATAATGTCTGTGTGTGCACACACTCATTCTGTTTTCTAAGATCTAATTATTTCTTTCTTTAAAGATTGAATTTGTTCCGATTCTCTTGGATGGAGAAATACCTAGTTTCCATTCAAATGAACCCGAAATTAAAACATTGAGACAGATAACAGTTATTGGACATCAGCCATTTTTCACTGATTGGGAATGGGTGGGCGGGTGTTAAAACATACTGTTTTGTGTCTCATTGAGGGCAATGCTCTGATGTTCCTGTGAAAAATTTTTAAAAAGGGAGAAGAAAGTATTTTATAAAGACACCGTGGCCATGAATTTTTCAGGAAAATGATTCTGTCAGCTTTGGACTTCATTTGCATAAAAGACCTTGTCTCTTTGTCTCCAAGGCCTGGTGCGCTTCAAGTGATGTGGTGATTTATGGGAAGTGACACTCTGAAGTCACACAAGAAATTACAGGTACAGAGGGTGAAGTAACCCTCAGTTGCTACCCAAGGATGCTGGGAGCAGAGGTTAAGAGGTGACATGTCATGAATTCAGCTAATTGGGTACTTCCATATTGAGTGGTTATAGCTGTCACATGGTGTTGACAGTTGATGGAACATGGCCAAGGAGGGGCACAGTGGTATGATTGCATTAACATTTTGTAGTAAGTTCTGTTTTGGTTGAGAGTGACTCATGATGCACGCGTGTGTCACACTCTGGAGATTTGTGTAGCCTTGTTATGGAAATGCGTGTAAAGACTACTGTGTCTGGTCTGAGGATTTAGTTATCAGTTAAGGGGACCCAAAGGACCTGCCCCTCCCTCCTGGGCTATGTTGACCACAACCTATTGACTTTTCAATGCTTTTCCCTGCCCTGGGGCCTAAAGACACTGAATGCCTTTATCAGAGGAAAGTACCTGTCAATGGTCACACAACGGTGACAGTGACCTGGTCTTCTAGTTAAATGCTTTGCATGAAATTTAACTCTCTGAGTCCTGAGTCAGCAGCCGTCCATGACATACTTGCGCACTGTACACAGAGTTCACCTGAGGAAGATGTTGACTTATCCCCTTTAACTCATTCCATACCAATCCCTGATTTTTTCATATATTTACCTAGATTTAAGACGACAATTGCATATTTAAATTCTTCATGAAAAGAGCTTTCATTCAAGTACCAACATGCTGATATAGTCTTAAGTCAGTGGTTCTGGCACTGCCTGGCAAGTCATGCTGCAGCTGTCGCAAGGGCAGCTGCAGCATGACTTGCCAGGCAGTGCCAGAACCACTGACCAAGGCATGTGACCATAGTATGGAATGAGTTAACATCATTCTTGAGAAAGAAGAAGAAAAAAACACAATGACATTCATGGCACGAGGCCATTTCTGGTAGTTTTTAATGGAAATAAGGAGTTTCATGTTCAAATATCGGTACAAAGTTCCGCAGGGTCAGTTGCTGGTCTTTCACGACTGTTAGTGCCTCATGCAGGCTGCTTCACCGACAAAACACCTGTGACCTGGGGCATGTGGACATGTTCTGTGAAATGATACAGAGCTCAGCATTTTCAGCAGGGTTAGCTCATTTACCCCTCCCTGCCCCATGTATTATAATCAAATGGAATCTTTCAGTTTGTGTACTGTGACAAACTTGTGTATTTTCCTTGGATGGAACAATATTGTAGTCAAAGCAGTTGGCCATGTATCATGGAGGTATGTGCTGGTGTATGCGGGGACCACTGGTATCATTAGCTAATTAGCCAAATGCTGATGTTTCATTCATTGGGCTAAAGAAATTTGCATATGGCTAATATATTTCAGGGTTTTCTCCAGTTTTGGAGAGCAGAAAGGTAGTGAACCAGATGGCAACCTAGAATTTCTCATTCCTGGATAGACTTGCACAAGTCCCTGGTGCATGTCCCTATTTTCCCATCCCTCGGTCCCACCCAGAAGTGCGATACATTTTCCCCTCCTGGAAGTTAACTGTATAATATTTTCCCAACTACATGGTGTTATTAAGTAGGTCCTACTGGTTTTTTTTTTTTTAAACTGGTCGACACTGTCGCCGTGTCGGTTTCAACAGTAGCTGCTATTGAGTCCTAGTCAGTTCTAATCCCATTATCATCGCGATAAGGCTGAAGGCAAAGTGGTCTTCAAATGAATGCATGGCTAGTCACTGGCCACTCAAGCGAGACAAAGCTGACCGTCTCCCTCCGGCTGCCGACACCAGGGACTTGTCAAACTTGCACAAGCACGCTCTGGACTACCATCAATTCGGTGGGAGTGATGTCACAACATCCGGAGTTTCGCGGGATCCGAGAAGTCAAATCAGAGGTCAGATCAAGTGCAAGACGCCCAGAATATTTGAGTGGTCTCATTGTGTTGTGCTAATTTACCCTCCCCCCCCCCCCCCAGCACTCTGGGCAGTTTGGAGATCTGGCAAAGCCAGCCACCGGGCATTTTCTGTTTTGTTGCGCAACATGCGACATGCTGGCGTAAAAGTGCCACAACTTTTTTATTTTTGCAATAATGCAAAATGATCCACGTCTTGATTTAAGTTTTGTTGAGTAAGACTTCTACATTTCTATTTGGTTCTTTTGTCAATTTAAACAAAAAAACTCGTGCCCTGCAACCTAACAAAGGGAATATATCGATCTCAATCACGATTTGATCAAAGCGGTCAAACCGGTGTGAATTATGAATACAATTGCATGGGTGCCGGTCCGCACATTTTTCTTGGTAAGCGTCACGAACGATGGTTCCTCTTTTTTTTTTTCTAAAGATCGTTTGTGTGTTATAATTGTCAATAAATTATAGTGGTAGAGCTTGTTGCTGCAGTAAATAGTCGCAGTTACTGAAAAACTGTCAACATGATCAACACAAGCGGCAGCGGTATTTTCACCCGAGTCATGTTTACCTGCGGCTGGCGTATTTTACTCTCTTTCCGTGAAAAAAAATGGACCCTCTGCTCTATTGAGTATTGTACGCAAAGACTGGTACAGTGGTAGTATGTTATCATTCTGGCCAATTTACAGCGTTAAATTTTGTTTCTTGCTTTAATAAATTGTCTGTAATCGTCACTTGTGTTCACACAAAGTGACAAATGTCACCCATCTTTTATTTTCAAGCCAGACTTCACAACATGAGGCAGCGAGCACTACCGAACGAAACAGCGGTAGAAAAACTTTTTGATTGGACAGCGAACCCCATGTGATCGATTCTGGGTGCTGCAGTTTCCGACTAAAATAACGACGCATTTGTTTGAAATAGAAGCAGTTTTGAAGGGATTTCCCCTAAAATACTTTTGTTTCAGTCAATGGGAGAGCTTGTTGTTAAAATAGACAAGGTTCTGAGCATTCTAACGATATAAACAACATAGCGCGTAGACGAAAAAAAGATCGAGATCGAGACGATGAAATCACCCTATTTTTGCGCAGTTTTGCAAAGCTCCATCATTCAAATTGTCACAAGCAACGGCCCGGTCATTGATTTAAATCATCGTAGAAGGAAAATATTCATTTTAACGCAAAATCGAAATAGCCGTCGGCAAGAACTGACGTTTCTCTACAATAAAAGGTGCGTGCTTGTATGTAAAGATTAATAAACTACAGTCAATACAAGGAATTTGAGACGGTCTTGAATCTGTCACGTGCTTGACTGCTCATGAATAATTCATAGCAGCGACAAGCCGGCAAGTTTTACAAGTCTCACTGGACGCCCTCCGCCTGACGCGCTGCACTGCAATTAACCGTTCATTACACAGTAGCTCAATTAACAGCTTCTTATGAGGGGTGCCTTATGACCGCTCGCTTGTCTGTGTGACAAGAAACACAGTGCAGACCGCCCGGCGCTTATCAGCTGGAGTCAATGTTTTCTGGTTATAGACACGTTCCACGCCAATTAGCTAGGTTTAAGGGCCTACCTGTATTGTAACAGAATAAGGCTACGACGTGTGTTTACTTAAAATTTCATTTTGCAATGAATTTGATTTTAAATAAAATACGGAAGACAGTCCAGTGAGACTTGAGCAAGTCTAATTCCTGGACAGATATTGACCAAATGTTGCATAAATATTAAACATAAAATAATCTACTTTTTAATAAAAAAGAGAAAGGTGGTAAAAAGGTGAAAGGTGGTGAAGAAAAGATGAAAGGTGGGCCACGTTTCAGCTTAAAATGTGGGGAAAACACTGTATTTTAACATGAATTGTACAAGAGTCAGGTTGAATTCTGCAGTGATTACTGTTTTATTTCTGGATTTGGCTGCAAATATTGAAGGCCTAGATCTGTCCCTGCATATACATGTATTACAGTGGCACCTGGCTTTAGACCACTCCAATAAGACACCACCTGTCATGAAAGACCACCCTTTCATGATACTTTTGCTTTGCACTTTTCATCTTACTGATACCTCCAATGAAAGGCCACCTGTCTTGAGGGACCACAGTTTGGTCATACTTAGGGATGGCCTGTCAAGCCAGGTTTGACTGTAATCCTTTCAGTGTTAGGAGTGAGGCTGAGTTGACAGCTTTCCTTGTTTGCTGAGTGCACCCAAGGCATGCTGCGGAAAGTTGATGCTGACCTTGACATTCTTCTGCATGAAGTACATGTATGTATATATGTGGAGGCTGCTTCTTGAATGAAAATGTCTCTTTAGGATTAATTTCAAAGTGGAATCATCTTAGCCCTTAGATGATCATGACTTCTGCATGATTAGCACCAAAGGAGTTAATTTCTTTGAATTCTGCACCATTAGACCTGAAATAGACACTCCCCATTTTGTGAATCGTGTCAAATATATGTATAGGCTTTAGCCGTTGAACAACAGGGACAATAGAACAGTGGGAAGGAGGCACAAAACTCCATTAAGAGCCAGACCGTCACAGAATTTTATCACATTTAATTGGACAGGGCTGAATTAGGTGAAAGTACAGCCACTAGAAGGAACAGCATTGAATCCAATGGCATTAACAGTTTTTAAATTGATCCAATAAAACATAGGGACTGGAATGTTGAGATCAAAGACCAAGCACCTCTCAGGAGAGTATGGGGAGGTAGCACTATGACAAACACCATATGGCAGGTGTGTGTTGTCATGTATGAATGGGTAACTTACCACTTGGATATTGGTAGCATGTAATATGTAATTAAACACACTGCCAGTAACCTACTTGCTATTGTATGTGGAGCCAGTTTCTATGAATACTTATCCATATGTCTGTCAGTCCATTCATCCCTCTGTCTATCAAAACCCTACAGTCTATGGGTTTCACTCTTCTGTGTCTGTTGTTAAGTGAGATGGATAAGAGAGGGATGTTTCTTCAAATTTGAATTGAAGCTAGCTTGCTCATGCATGAGTACAGCTTGTACATACATGCATGTTGAAACCAAGCTCCAGTTCTGTGCGATCTAGTGGCTTGGATACATGTACCACAACCTTGTCCTGTAGGTTAGTTTGTGCAGAGTATTGCAGCTTTGTGAACTGTGTGAACAGGGACTTCTACTAATTGGTGCATCTGATGGTTATTCAGGAACTGTTAGCAAGTGGTGCCACCTAGTCGGCCAAACGGAGCTCTAGTTCTGTGCCATCTGGTGACTCATGCTGTAACCTTATCGTGTTGGTTTGTGCATAAAGTATAGCAGCTGTCAGAACTGTGTGAACAGGAACTTGTAGTGAGTGTTGCCATCTAGTGGGTATTCAGAAACCTTTAGCAAGCAGAGTCATCTTGTGGTTGTGTCCCACTGTGATGCCTGTGTTACTTGCACTCCATGGTATTATCGATCATCTTGAAGACCCAGCAGTTTAAACTGTTCCGAGCAGTTCAGATAAAAAAGACACTACCAAGTCTTCATCACAGCTGCCAAGGACTGTCAAGGTTTGACAGGTTCCAGGGTTGTCTGCCGGTTGCCCTGGTTGCCATGGCTACTGGATGTGTATCAAAACAAAGTAAAACTATAGAGGGTGGAGTAAATATTTTGTCACAGTTTTGCATCAGAAAAGTTGCCAGTAGACTGGCATCACCTAAAATGGAACAAAGCATGGATTTTAACCCCTTTGAGACTGAGTCAATAGCTGTCTTTGGCACATTCTGTGGCCAGCGAAAGCTGTTGACTGACAAGTTATTTTTCTTAATGAGCCAAAAAAAAAAAAAAAAAGAATAAGATAAATGGATAGACAGACAGGCAGGCACACAGACACTTTGGCTGGTACTCTTTTTAAGGTGAAAAAGTTGCACATATTAACATTTGTTCTCTCAGGGTCAACATGTCATATGCTTTGGTATGCTGCTATCATGGACCTGTAGGTCCATGGTGCAGGTAGAGTAACATCTGTCCAGACCTCCCATGACAGCAGGAGCTGCCTGTGGTAATCTGTGGTCCAGTGAGACTGGTTTTTACATGGAGCGGTTTGCTGGTAAAAATGGTCTCACGGAGACAGAGAGCCTTGCAGAATAAATTGACACAGAAAATCTGGCAGGTGCTCTTTCTAGCAGGTATTTGTTGCTGTTTATCTAGCGGGTGCTGTTAAAACCATGGCCTTCTGCCAGTCTTTGTCACTGTGCCTGGGTTATTTAGAGCAAGGGTGGGCAGACAGGGACTGGCACTTGCCCAGAATTTCCAACCTGTTCCCTGAAGTTGCCTCCCAAGCAGACTTACTACATGTTTCTTTTTACACTCCTTGTAGGTCAGAGAATACTTGTAGGCCTGCATAGAACTTGGCCTCTCCTGCAGGCAAGTTCCAGAGGGTGACCTGATGGGTCCTGGTTATGGTGATGCTGGGCTAGTGCCAAGCATTAGCCAGGTAGCCACTGGCTAAAAAAGGTGTGAACTGGCTAATAGTTTTTGCCATCAGTGAGCCAAACTGCCTAAAGGATGTTACACATATAAATTAAGATTGTACATACTAAAAAGTGACCACGAGTTGACAATTTATTACAAAATAATCATTATACATATACGTAAACCTGGTTCTTTTTGGCGAATAAAATGTGCTTGCTTTTTAGCAAAAAATGTCTCATAGCAATAAAATTCTTAGTGCTAGGCCCAAGTAGTACCTCCAAAATCTAATTTGGCAAAGTCTGGCTAAAAAGTTTTCAGCTAAGTTAGCCAGACTGGCTAAAATGATAAACTTTCTATTGCCAGCCCAGTGAAGAGTATTTGCTTCTCTCTGTAAAATATGACACACAATGTTATGAAACATTCCCAAGGGTAAATAAACCCATCCTAATATGCGGTGCACACAAATAAATATTGTCCATATGTGCATTTAATTTATTGGTGGCCATGGGTTTATCTATTAAATGATTGGTTCATGACCAGAGCTCCATGTAATATGGCAATTGATAGATTTTCTACATTGCTAATGGATTGTATCCAAAAGAAAGTGGGTTATCCCTGATTGAGCATAATGCCAGGTAATTTTGTTATTGAAATGGACCTTTCTGTTGATTAATTTATATTCATAGCTTAGATGAATTCATTCATATTAATTTTTATGCCCCCCCCCCATCAATTGTTTATGACAGTTGATCCTAAGGATGCCTCAGAAGCCTATTGAAAACTAGGTCACAGTGCTGTATTGAAGAAAAATTGTGGTACCATGATATTTTTCAAATCTTAATTTTCTCATTGTAATTCCCAAGGTCACAGAGCCACATTACTGAATTTGGTTTCTGCTTAATAACCGCAGAATCTTTGGAGCCAGAGCTTTTATTTTGCAGATGTATAATCTTCTATTAGGGCTAGATCAGCTTCAAAGAAGGGTGACCTTGAAATAATTTCCAAGGTCACAAAGCACTTCAGTGAATTTGGTTTCTACATCCACTTCCAAAGGTCATGAATGCCCCATTTGTACTATCAACAGGGTAATGAGGGTGAACTTAATGACGGTAGGGGGGCATCTATCTTTTACAAACATGTCTTGGTTTTTTTTTTTTTTTTTTTGCAAGCTTCCAACAGGGGTAACATCCTTTGGTTTCATTCGTGGGCATAGACCGCTGTGGATGGTAATGTTCAATGACCAGAAGTTTTATGTTTCAGTGTGGACAACAACTACTTCAGTAGTTGTTCACTTGAAAATTGTCTCTCAGATCAGTTTAAAGACCTGTGGTTAGTTTCACAGTGGGATCTGTGCACATTTCAAGTGAATCGGGATAGCCACCGTCAGACACTACACCAGACCGCAAAGCACACTGTGCAGCCAGTCTGACCAATTCACATGTCCCCAAGCCTGGAACAACTGTAATCCAGAGTAAAGCAAGTAAAATTTTCAAAGCATTTGCCCACGTGCAAGTGTGGAATTTACATTTTAAAAATATGATAAAATTCTGGATGGATGGACAAATGTGTCAGGCGGGCAACAAGAAATCAACATAACTTGTCATTAGGAGCAGAGAAAAAAATGTCAGCAGGGTTTGTACATATTATTGAAGCTTTAATGTTCATTTACTAGTATTTTTTGGAGGGGGGTGGGGAGTTGTTTTCCATTGAGGCTAATGATTATCAATATCTGCTAGCCCAGTAACGTGGATTTTGGAGAATTTATCTTGCCCTGATTTGAAAGTTTCATCACTGTTGATTTGTGGTATAAATATTGTATGAGTGGAAATATTCTCAAGGTATTTAATTTTTTTGAATTTTCTCAAGTAAAACCACTTGGGAAAATAAAAACTGGAAAATTTTTTAAAGAAGTCTTGCCAGTTATACATGGCATCAAGGAGCAACATGTTTTCAGATGGTGAATCGGGAAAATGAAGGCCACAGATTTTTCATTCTCAACAAAGTTGGAAGATTTTCCACTTGGGAATATTTCCACTCATACAATGATACATGTTGGTCATAAAACCATCAAACTATTTGTAAAAATATATAAGCAAGGAGCCTACGCTACGCTATCAGTAACATGCAAAATTAGTTCTGTGTTTGAGCTTAAAATTAGGAAACAATCTGAGTTTTTGCAGGCTGAGAGAGAGTGTCATAGGTAATTGCACTGATTCAGCCAATGAGGCATTTCAACTTGGTTTTAGCACATTTGAACTGGATCTCACTGAATCATCAATTAACCCTTTCCCCCTCAAACCGGCCAAAAAGGGCTGGTAGTCAAATGTCGTCTGCTTCAGTGTTTTCAACTAATTTCAACAGTTATGAAAAACAATTTGACTGAGAAATGTACATGAGACTTATCAAGATCACATGCCCCAGGTCAACAGCTTTCCTTGGCATGGGTTGGGCACTTAGTGCCCAACCCATGCCAAGGAAAGCTGTTGACTCAGTCTTAATTCAAGGGAGGAAGGGTTAATTATACAGTGACTGAATTTCTTGACCAATCTCCTTTGTTGTAAGGAGTCAATTTTAGTGCAATAATTACCCATTGCAGTAGTCCCTCCATTGAAATACCACTCCTTTGGGAGACCACCCCCTTTGAGAGACCACAGTTGTCAGGTCTTTCTGTAGTACTTTTCATGTTATTTATACCTCCTTTGAGGGACCACCTGCTTTATGTGACCACCTTTTGGGTGGCACTAGGGGCAGTCTGTCAAAGGTGGGACTACTGTATAATTACTCATGGATGCCAGGGAGCCCCTGAACCAGTGTCACATCACAATTTGCTGAACAAATCACTGGGTGTTGCTATGCAAAATACAAATGGAGCGGCACCTGTTGATAGTGGTTTGGTGGTGTTACTTGAGCATTGTCTGGTTGGACTGGACAAGATGCTATGCAAAATAAAAAGTTTGAATTGAGCCAAATTAAACTCTGGATAGTGAGAAAATTTAAACAATTTATTTCAAGTGTATTTTACATAGAATCGGTATCATCAAAATGATGTTGAAATGTAGTTTGATTTGGGGTCTTTGCTGGGTCAAATGTGGGGAGGGCACTTCACCTTTTTCCCGTTAAACTGGTCAAAACTGGTTCATGGTCAGATGTCGTCTGCTTCAGTGTTTTCCACTAATTTCAACAGTGATGAAAAACAATTTGACTGAGAATTGTAGATGAGACCATATAGGAATAAACTAGAGTTTATTCCTCCATGATGAGACCTATCAAGATCACATGACCCAGGTCACCAGCTTTCATTGGCATGGGTTGGGCACTTAGTGCCCAACCCATACTGGGGAAAGCTGTTGACTCAGTCTTAATTCAGGGGGGGAAAGGTTAGCATGGTACGTGTGTTAGCTGCAATATATTGAAGACCAGCGAGACCACTTTCTCCAAGTCACCATACTTTATTTGCCTGCAGTAAAACACCTGTCAGGGGAAATTAGTTTTGGGTGGCAGAAGCAGCAATAAAAGCATTCTGTGCCAGTGAACTGGACAATATTTCCTTGTACTCACTTTCAGAGAATAGAAAGGTGTGCCTGATATTATAGGTGCACATTTGTCCCTGGGGTGCATTACACAATGCAGAATATGTGTATTGATAATACTGTCATCGACGAAAGGTAATCTGTCCACCACCTGTGGTTAGGTGGGATGCACAGTTGTGGACAGGTACAGTCTATGTATAGCTTCTTATTGTGTAATTTTATATGATAAATATATATATTATTCCAATTAAGTGCACAGGCACCTGGGAAATGTACAGAATGTCAAACTCGTGTTCAGACATATACTATCATAGGCATTTTACGGGTGCCAGATTAAAGCGCAGACATATTTTTCTAAAAAAAGAAGGAAAATTATTATGCGTTTGTGTATGTAGTCACATTGAAAAATGATAATGTTTTATTATTTTACCATTTTCTGAGTTTTAAAGAAGGGCGGGTGCTTCATTGGGGCGGGGTGCCAAATAGGGTTAATACAGCATGTTTCTGTATACCTGTATGACCATTTAATGTGCACGGATATAAAAATTACATTTGAGGGGCTTAACCAAATGTCACCATATTTGCTGGGAAATAATGTTGATCCACATCAATGATAAAAGAAAAAAAAAAAAGCATGTTTCTCCATCTTGCATATGGGACATGTAAATTTTGTTTGGTTTGAAAATGCAGATGTGATGTTGGCCCGCCGTCTGATCAATCGTTTGCAGCAGGAGGCAGAGAAATATATGCACAAAGGCAGAGAGCAAGCTGTCGCTAACACAATCAGGGAATTGTGAGGAAAATAAGGGAAGGAAAGCATTGTCAAGATGTTCTTGATAACAATTTACATGTGTATCCTGCACGTACAAGTGTATCTAGATGTATATTGCGAAAATAATACGCATGTGTTGTTAGATGTGCATGTGTAATTATGTGTAAAAGTATTTACATGCACACTTACCATGATATGCAGGAGGGAGAGCTGTCTCTCAACAGGATTATCAAATTGTGGTTAAAAAATTCAAGGCTGGTTGTCTTTCATAGGAGATGTAAATGACATGACAATTTGCTGTCAAAGTATCCTGAAAAGATGTTTTTTAAACCCAGGTAGTCTTATCATTGGAGTGGTCTCACAACACAGGACTGCTGATATCAATGTGCTGAACTAGAACTTGTGTTGCAGGTACAGGTGAAAGCTTACAGGAGATATTCATTTTTCAATGTATCTGTAGTGTAAGGCAAAATGGTTGGGCCAAAAAAAACCAAAACCTGTTTGTTTCCAAACTCGACCGACCCATCTCTTAACCCCCCCCCACCCCCTGTTAACTTACTGCTGACCAAAATAAGTAAAAACACCTGCCTATCCAAATTGTGGAATATTTAACAAAGAAAACATATCGACCCACCCAAGTTGTGAGACCAAAAAAAAAAAATTATGCCTACCTACCTACCCCCAAAAATTTTGGTCCATTAGGGGAAACACACATATTTTTTTTTGGCCTTAATTGAGCCAGGTATTCAGTGCGTAGTACATGTATCATGATAACTACATGCACCTGTGGGAAAAGGGTTAAATAAGACCCCCCCCCCATATATATATATGACACCTGTAGATCTTCCCTTTGTGTGTGTGTGTGGGGGGGTGCCTTGTAAATGGGTAACCTTTGTCAAAAAACACCTGCTGGACCAAATGACATGGCATATATACTGACTGGAACAAACGTCAAATATTCTTGAGCGACTGGGATCACCGCAAAACACAAAGTGTTCCACCCAGGTATAGTGTGTAGACAAGGACATGAGCCTTCCCTGAAATCTCATTACTAACAATCATGTGAAATTGATGTTTTATTCAGACCATACCATGATGAACACTGCGAAATTGCTATGCATATTGATTCACCGGGAGCTGGGAAGGGGGAGGCGGGGGCAGATTAACACAGCACTCTCATCTATTCTTGGCTACCTGATGATAAAGTAGTTTATTAGAGGATAAATGGTGAGTGAGCACAGTGGAGCTCCTAACCAGGAAATAACGTTCAAAATTTCAGCAGTTTATTCTGACCAGGGCCAGAATTTTGGTGAGAATCCGTGAATCCATTCTCGTAAAGATTCTCTGAAGCGCGTCTTTCTTTAAAAAGAAAACTAATTGACAAAAATCCAAATAGATTCTCGCAAAATTTTGTGAAATTCTGGCCTTGCCAATGATCATTTGGAAAGTTCAAGTTGTTACAGGTCTGTAAGCACAGGCCGCACGTGCCCCACCCATTTTCTGATCCTCATTGTGTCCCAGGCATACTTTCTTTGATATTAGCTAAGTACATGTAACTGTAATGAGTAGCTTGTGCAATACCCTCACCTCTCAGGAAGGCTTTTAATGCACGAAGCACAAAGACATTGAGAGAGTATGGCTGTAATATTTGGATGATGTTTTTGACAAGATTCACATCCAATCAAAGCCCTGGTCAACAGTTTTTCCCCAGGATTTTTTTTTTTTTTTTTTTTTGCTGGGACAGAATTAAATGATCACTGGTTTTAGCCTTTCCCCCAGGATTAAAAATGTAGCCTGTATATGCAGTGAGTCACAGACAATCAACATGCCCTACCAATATTCGTGCAGAGTAAAATGATTTATACATGTTTGATTTGTGCACTCTCATAGTGAACAATGGGGAAAACTGTTAAAAAAATATTAGCCCTATAGATCACTTTGACTGCAAATATTGTGGGCAAACAAATACTTCCTATATATTCAGCTACTGACTACAGTCATGTAGTCTCATTTGCTTTATTGTAAAAAAAAAAAGAAAAAAGAAAAAAAAAAAAGATCAACAACAGCTGTCATCTTTAACAAACTTGGCAGAAGTGATTTAGATAATTTGTGTGGCGGAAATTTGGCTCCATGTTTGGCCAAAATGTAATTGTGATCATTAATGTTGGGGAATTTGGTGGAAGTGTTTTTGCTTGTTTGTTTTTTGTTTTTTGTTTTTTTTTGTGTTTTTTTTTTTTTTTTTTTTTCTGTTTTGTTTTTTAAGTGTCAACACATTTTTTCTCATCCAGGCACCTTAAATAGCCCCCCACCCCCCTAAAAAAAAAAAGGAAAAATATCCCACACATTAAAAACTGCATTTGTTGCATTGCTGTTAAGTAAAAAAAATTTTTGTGGGCTGACAAGGTGTAAGTGACCTATTTATCGTAGAACAAAATAAATGGAAATGAATGCAAAGATAAATTTATGGAAAGTGTAAAACATAAACATTGGTAATTGTACCTGAAAATAATATGTTGTAAGTTCTTTTTCTAGACGGACACAGTAAGAAAAGTTTATATATATATATATATATATATATATATATATATATATATATATATATATATATAAATAGTTGGAGCCATTTCTGCATTCTGTTCAAGTCTGTGTAGTCGCTTGTGTCACATGACACCCACAGACGTGTACAAGCATTTTTACTTCTGTATGATCTCCACTAATTTCGCGAGTACTGAGAAACTGGGTGCCAGAAGGTTGAATATTAAACATACACTTTATAGCTCTGCTCCACCTACATAAATATACATGTTGCTGACTGTTAGACCTCTGTGAAGAAAAAAAAATGACATTCAACAAAAAATGTCCACATATGTAGTTGTATGGGAGTTAATGTTTTTTGTAGCATGAGGCCAGACATGCAGATTTCTCGAGAAAGAATTTCTTTCACTTTGGTTTACATTTCATTTTTACACAAGAGTTCTGTATTGTTGTAATTGTCAAGTGTGGAGTTAGCTTATCTTAAAGTGCTCTTGGGGCTTGATGAGGTTGCCTGCTTAATGATGATCTTTGCTTTGCCGGCCATGGAGGGCAAAGCCAGTGAGGCCCCGTAAGTAGTCTGATCCCCAGGAAAGTGTTGGAAGAGGCTGCATGAAAAAACTAACACATGTATCAGGAAGTGTATACGACAGAGCAGGTGCTCTGCAATATTATGTAGGCCCTTAGTAAGTCGGACCAGTTTTGTTGCTCATGCGACTCCTCAGAGAGTGTTGGAGAAACAGTTGATGCCTGTTTTATTTACAAAGGGATAGTTTCTCCGTTGCCACGTGAACTGTCTGCTTGTGTTTATGTTGTGCAGAGGCCCTGGTATGGCAATAACATTTAGTCGTCACATTGAAATTTAATTTAAAAATGATTTGAATCATGTTGGGGGGGATTTTGCTTAAAAATCATGGCATCTCCTCCCACATAGGTCATTCTAGACTAGACGCTATTCCAAGTAAACCCTTCATGGAAGTTTTCTGACGTATTACCGCATCCCTAATATAGTCAAATAACATCATTTGCTGCCACGTAGAGCCAACTGTCACACAGGTCAGTGAAACTGAAAGTCAGCATAAGATGTTTTTGCAAAACAGGAAAAGTTAATGGGGACAAGATCGAGATGGAAATTATGCCTTGTCTTGTAACAGGTAAAACACGCAAAATGTTTGCTTCTTATCCACGCATAGACGTGCACACCAAATCCTTTAACCCACAAACAGAATTTAGGAACACATTTGACATGCTTATGCGTGCTACATGTAGGTCCAAAACTACAAAAAATGTTCATTCCCAAAGTAGGTCAGTTATCCCAGTACAGAAAGTAAACAGTTACCTGGTCATTATCGATTATTCAGTGAATTAGTTGAATAGTGTGAAGATCAAGGGGCATACTTTACACAGGAGATAATTTGGAAGCGGAGGAAAAAAATACCGTATTCATTGCAATAGTAGCATGCTGTGCTAATGCAAAGATTTCCTGGATCAGACATGGTTTTCGCAGAGTTTGTGATAATGATGTGTCTTAATTTACAATACCACAAGCATAAATTTATACTTGCATATAGCATAAAGTAACAACAGTGAACCCTCCTTTCATCAGGAACAGCTAATTTTTCAAAATATTGAAAAATACTGAATTTTTAATGAAACCCCAAGATTGAAAAGTAGGGGATGTGCTTCTATTAGGGTGTGTGTTACAATTGGATGAATACGGTAATGTTAAGTCTGCATGATGTTTTGTTTACTGTGTCCTCCCATATGTTGAAGCTTTGCAACATGAAGGTATTGATATCCCCCGAGCTTTTTTAATTTTCAGTTGCTATGACAGTGATCCTGCATTACAGTACAAATACAGTACACTTCAAAATGACCAAAAGTTCATTTTGCTATTTATGTGTCAGTGTAATGAAAATAGTTTTGCCTGAGTCCTTGAACATAGTTGTCTCTTTGACTCTTTTATATATTTAGATGTACTTGTAAGTCATCATGAAATGTCAATGGTGTTTTGCACACTTTAAGGTATTAACATACAAATATCTTTAAATATCTGTGATGGATGTATGCACTTTATCATCAACAGAAGTTGTTTTCTTTGACATGTTGAGGCTGTCCTGAATCGCTACTAAAGTTGCACTTGTATATGCCCATGGAAGTTCTGGTAACTTGTGGAAAAAGAAAAAAGAAACACATACACATTTGTCTTTCAGTATGGAAGTGCTTTTATATCAAAATTCTCATTCTATTTACAGAAATTTCTACCAGATTCCACACAGCTTAAGGTGTGCAATTTAATTATTTATGCATTTGATTCTGTGAAGACTTCTGTGAAATTTATCACATATATCAAAATAATTAAAAGACAGGGGACATGAACAGGGACCCCTCTCTGTTCTCCGCTAGGCCCAGATACATGCATTAGCTGACTCACTCAATGGTTCCCAAAAAAATAGTTTGATGGGAATCTAGTGGAATTACGGACATAATCCACAGCAAAGCTACAATCTGACATAAACAATACAAAGACATTTAAGTGCAACGTTAGCAACATCGTAGCTAGTATATATACTGGATGCCCAAGCCTTTGTTGACAGTTGCCCACAATACTGCAGTTCCTGAAGAGGGTGAGGTCACACCCAAAACTGGTTGAACCTACAAGGAAATTTGTGCCTCCCATCATGACACTTGCCTTGTAGTTTTAACTCCCAAATTATTAAAAAGGTATACAGTCAATTTATATCAATGCTTTGTCTTGTCCATATTGATTGAGATGATTAAATTACTCAAAGGTATGCTGTGTGTTTCATACATAGGGCCAGTACTTTTCCGCGATCGCGGAAAACGGACCGAATTCACGGAATCTATGATCTCAAACGGAATTTATAATTTGGAATGGAAATAGGCAAATGCCACGGAAATTAAGTGGAATTTGTGCATTTTGCCTCTCAAATAATTCAAAATCACCACGTCATTGCTTAAAGCAAAACACACGGACTTAGATCCAAATTTGATGAGTCGGCGACGTTATCGATACCACGTGGAGCAAAGTTAACAACAGGCCGGACACCCGCGCGTTATAGACCCCATTACTACCATATCTATATACTATTCATTTGCATGGCATATAGATATAACGCGCAACAGAGGGACAATGATAATAGCGCCGTCTGTAGGTGGAGGCTATCAACGTACATAGTAAACAATGTGGAGTCACTTTGCCGTTCGTCGATGGGTCAACATTTTCCAGAGGCGATAAGATAAGATCAACTGTTTTTCCTTTTTTATTGACCAGTGCTGAAATCGAGCCCTAGAATTAGTGAAACGGAAATGAAATGGAATCTGTAGTTTCCCAAAACGGAAAAACACTCATTTTCAAACGGAAAAATACAGGCCCTACTTATAGCATAATTAGTGGAGCTCTGAAGCTTTGAATGAGGTGATTCTGATTCATGTTGATATTGGGACTTCTGCTGCCTCCCATGTTCATTTTCAATTCGGTTCCCAGCTAAAACATACAATTTATTATGCTCATCCTAATGACATTCTGCAAAGTTTCTGAGATAACCCCTACCTCCGCCCCCCTCTACTCACCTTTTAGCTCAATTGACTTGTTAGCCAGCTGAGTTTATAGGGTGGTCCCTCAGCTGTCATCTGTTTGTCGTCCATCTGTCTGTCCACAATTCACATTTTGACTTCTTCTCCAAACCACTGAGCCAGATCCACTTCAAAATTGTTGGGAATATACCTTGTGTGGGCTCTACCAACTTGTTCAAATGGTCACACTCCAGTGATTTTTTTATTTTTTTATTTTTTTTTTTTGTCCATATTTTCACAAATCTTATGAAATCTTCCACAAACACACATTGCCAATTGCCGAGAAATTGCATATATAGATACATCTGGGAGCCTCTAGACCTAAATCACTTCACCAACTGGTGCTGCAATGTTAAGATATTTTTTTTTTGGGGGGGGGGGTTGTTTGAAACAAATTTTTGTGCATTTTTGCTATTTTTGACTTCTCTAAATTGGTCCTTCAGATAATGCTGAAACTTGATGGAAGTGTTCCTTGTGGAAGAGTCAAACAAAATTCTTCATCAGTTGGCATTACTGTGGATCCCTGAACGAATTTTTCAATTCAGGCACTTATCAGTTGAAATGCATTTCAATTGATTACTGTGTTATTCAGTGGTGATTGCAGTTGTTAATTCACAGTTTTTACTGCTTCTTTAAAGCTATTATCTAGATCCATTTGAAAATTGGTGGGGATGTACCCTGGGTAGGTCTCTACCAAGTTTTTGCTATTGGTCATGCACCAGTGAATTTTGCATTTTTTTTTTCATCTGATGGCAAAGTCCTGATATTTTGTTTGTCCAAAACTGCCTGGCCAATTGCTTTGAACTTGCATAAAGACACTTCTGTGTATGAGGGAGAGACTTACACAATACATGGGTGACCTTGACTTCATTCCCAAGGTCACAGGGACCCTTACTGAATTTTACTGTTCACTTTTGATATTAAAACTTCAGGAATATGTGCACTGGGACTTTGACTGTTGAGCCAGGTACTGAAATTTGTACATGGCAGTCTTCAAGAAAAGTGACCTGGACATAATACCAAAGGTTACAGGAGCACCTCATTTTGTTCACGCAATCTGAACTGAGCACAGGACTGTTACAGTCTTTTTGTTTTATATCAGCACAGTGCATGTTCATATGGGAAGCAGAGAAATTTTCTCATCAGTTAATATGCTTGGTAATGATTAAACTTGCATTATTCTGCAACAATTAAGATGTTCTAGAGGGTTAAAAAAGGACAGTTCATGTAAAAAGTGTCAATTATGTGTGTGTGTGTGTATAAAATGTCAACTGTACTTTAAAAAAAAAGTGCTCAGCAGTTTTTAAACAAAAAAGAGCTCCTCCCATCTAGAATTTTCGCAGTATCTGCTGAGCACCTTATATAAATAAACCAGTTCTGCCAATTGGACTTTTCAACACAAATTTCACTTAGTTTGGATATTCCTCCCCCCACTCCACTTCACCAGTCAGAAACATCAATTACCATGAAAACTTATTACGTCACAGTGTGTTTACTGCAGTGCATCTTGGGGTATCACTATGGCTAATGTCCTTGTAATACAGTGAAAACTCGTTATAATGACACCATCTGTTCCCTAAGAAATGTGTCGGATAACTGAATATGTCAGATAAGTGAATCAAATAACAAAGAAAATAAACCTTTTCCCATGCAAATTTGTGTCATTATGTTGAATATGTCCGATATTTGAGTGTCGTTATAATGAGGTTTCACTGTATTAGATGAAAACAGCATCCCATTGCTTGGTCCATGGAAATATGCATGGGGTCCTGTTCATGTATGTTTTCTGTCCCCATCGTAAAGAACACACACCGGTCCACTTTGATTCAACCTTGAGGTTTTCGTTTCTGATCAGTTTGATCCAGGTTTTTCTGTCTGTTTTGTCGGTCGGCAACTGGTAAAAGCTGAGTCCATGAATTCCTCCTAGAACTTGTGCACTTCCACACACAACAGTTAAAGTTTGGCATTTTTTAACTTTCTCCTATCGGAACTTGAACATGCGTGTACCACACCAGCAAGAGTCAACACGGCATCTAAATTAATGTACTACTCCACTGTGAGTCTGAACTGTTGGCTGAATTTGTCCCTGGTGATACCCCAAGACGCATTGTGGTAAACACCCTGTGATGTAGTAAGGTGACAGGGTAACTGATGTAAAGTTATTCATTCTTTGTTTACCCTTTGCTGGTTGTAATAACATCGAGTCTGAGTCAATAGCTTTCCTTGATGTAGATGGGGTGCCGTGTGCACTTCATATCTGGTCAAGAAAAATTATGTTTTGATAACTTGTTTTTGACTTAAATGCCAATGACTTTCATTCCTTTCAGGGATGCCCAAGTACACATTTACTCCATGTCCAAAAATTTATCAAATTTGACAGCATTTATTCAAATGTCACAAACTTGACCCGTCATGTCGAAACATTAACTCAGGGTTGGCAGCGAAATATAGCTTTATGGTTTGGAAAGTTCCAAAGTGAGGAGTAGGTGTCATCATGGGGTTTGTTTTGTATTCTATCCCAGTCACATGCGCGCGCAAGGTAAATTCGTCTTTTTTTCCGGGCATAAATTTATAACAAATCCCAGCAACCATGCCCTCTCGTGCATTGCTGAGGTTGCTTGTTACGTCAGCAGCCAGCACATTGTGTTTCATTGATCTTGCTTTCATAAACAAAGTATAACGTGAAGTCTGCTGTTAGAACAGCACGCGCCACACGCACCGTGTGATAACCCAAGTTGCAAAGCTTAATACCGTTAAAAAAATAAAAGGGGGGATGGGTTTGTCACTTGAGGCATTTTTTTTATATTTAAATTGATCAGGTTTGCTTGTTTGTCTCTTGCAACATTACTATGTTGTCGGAAACTGGGATAGAATGGGGTTTAACAACATCTGGGGAGGATTGGACGTTCAACTAAGCCCGCACCATGAAGGCTTGGCAGCCGTCCATGCCATCCTTCGTCGGGCATGGACTAAACCTGCCAAGCCTTCATGGTGCGGGCTTAGTTGAACGTCCAATCCTCCCCAGAAGTAGTTAAACCCCTAATTTCTGCTGCAGGATGTCCATTGTTGCAGTGCTTGTTAGGATTTCCATCAGTTTGTGCAGGTGGTCTAGCTGCAGTTGTTTATTTTACAATCACTGGAACTGAATATGATGCCCCAGTTTGTTTCTACTTCAGTTACACACTGGCAGGGGGTTTAACTGTAGAAGGTAAGCATCCAGCTAAAAATGGTACATACTGGTTCAGGGGTAAGTTAAGTTGTTCTTATCTGAATTTGTGCTACACAAATTTAGTAATTATGTTTGCTTTGGCAAGTATTCTTTATTCATAATGAAGCTCTGCATTTATAAGCAAAACTTCACTTGTCTAGCCAATTCATCATTTGCCACGTTCATGGTTACCCATTGTTATGTGGGTTGTCTTTGCTGAATATTTAGCTTAGACAAGGAGCTACTACTCAGAGAGACATGTATGGGTATAGGCTGTAAAACATGTTCTGAGTAGTTACACGCTGAAGACTCTTTTAATTTATTTGGGCTAATACAGCCTATGTCAAAATTCTACAGAAGAACGTGTGCAATATTGACAATAGTACTCTCCATAAGTTAGACAGTGACAGGTTAGCTTATGGATAGTAAAGAGTTCAGACTGCACAACAGGGTAATGACTACCAGGAAGTGGTTCTGGGCAAATATAGACAAATACAATTCAGGTGATTGAAGTAGGAAAGGGCTAAAGTGGAAATAACTCCAGGCAAGTGAAAACTGTCCCAAGTTCTTGTCATGGGATATTATGGCCCCAGGATGATTGCATCTAAGTAGCCACAGCAATGTTCATAGAAGTGCTTATAACCGGTTCCATGTAAGATTGAGGCAACGGCTTTTCCTGGCAGAGTTTGGTGCCCAACCTATGCCAAAGAAAGTTGTTGACCCAATGCATGGAATCCTGATTGGTCCTATGAGCAATTCTTTTTCAAATATTTTGTATTTACGGAAAATGTGAGTTAACAACAGAAAATGTTGAAGCAGATGACTTTTGACATCCAGGTGCTTTGGGCATTTCGGCATGAAATAAATTAAGGACTAATACCTCCAACAAGGGGTTTGAGCCTATAGCCGACCCGGCTGCCAGTATAACACCCAAGCCAAAGGCCAGGGTGTTGTGATGGCGTCCGGGTCAGGGTGCAGGCACAAACCCCGAGTTAAATTTTTTAATTACTTTTCTATCATGATGAATTGCGTAAGCAAGCTGTAAAAAATTACACCTGCACAACAAATATCAACATCACATCCAGGTCTGGCATCGGTTTGTAGATGAAGATCGCTGCCATCTAGCGGTTATTTTCGAAAGAACTGCCTCAGATAACAAGGACGCCATGCATGGCAACGGTACTTTTCATAGCTGCAAGATTGTGGTGATTTCGCATCGGACATGTAAACTTTGAGGATGGAATTAGTCACTATAACACTTAATGACAAGCAGATGACAAGGGGATGTGTACAAGGAGCACTGGAACATTTATTGTGAACAAAATTGAAAGGAGAACATGACCATAATGTGACTTTTGAACACGATTTTCATGGGGCTACAGGTATGTAAACACTGAAGTGCAACAGTTACTGCTTTATTCCCCAAGCAGTTTGCCTGTCAGTGGACTTTTCTGCACATTGCCCAGCAATATTGTTCAATTCTTTGTTGCTTAGACGAGCAAATTGTTCAGTCAGGAGGGGCAGATGGATTCGTTGGAGCAGTTTGACTTGTCATGTTGGCCTACTCGTCCATAGAATCTCCATTGGCTTCATCGTGGACTGTCATCTTGTTGAGTTTGTGTATGCGCCCCCTGGCACTGTTACCAGTGTCGAGATTCATTGATTGGTAGGTGTGGAATCCCAATACATTGATTATGGTGATAATAGTGTGATCGCTCCCCTTAAAATGCACAATTTCGCCAACTTCATACTGGAGAGGACCCAAGAGAAACCCTTTGGTAGCCAGAATGGCAAAAACTGCCATAGACACTCATAATATGCACAACACCTTGCAACAATTATAAATTTAATCAATTATAAAAAAAAATTACAATTAAAAAAAAAAAAATTTAAAAAAATAAATTTATGCTTATTTTATATAATTTTTACATAAGTAAAGCTCAATTTAAAAGAACAAAAGCTGTCATTATTCTATTTGAAAAAATAGAGTCTGGGAGGTTGTAATGATCATAGGAGGCCATTGTACTGGTATTATGACCTGGCAATACTGTGTTCCTATTGGATGGTCCTTGGTTACGGGGTAATATTGTGATAGAAAACGCTTTTCCTCCTAGAACTCAACAGACATCCAATGAAAGCTGTTGAATTATGGCATACTGGTTTGATAGGTTTCGTTTGTGTTTTTTATTAAAAAAAAAGAAGATATTATCAGAAATTAAGTAAAAAAAATGAAGCACACAACATCTGAGCACCAGCCAATTATGACAGGGTCAAGAGGAAGGGGTTAATATTTAGCGAGGTTGCACTGCAGTTACAGTCGCCCTACCTGTCGAAACTACAGGTGCTTGTTTACAGATGTTTATTGGATGCTGCTCATACTGGGCCATTGTGCGTATTGAGTGGGCACAGGCTACAATTACAAGCCACAGCTTGAGGGAAATCAATTGCAATTTACTGCAGTTTCATTTGCTTGCATGCATTACAAGAGAAATTAACGTGCTATTGCAGTGGATTTGATCCAGTGGCTACTTACTTTTTAGCATAATTACATACATTGAGCTGAAAAGAGTACCACGGGCACAACAGAGACATTAAATAATATGACAGTTGTGTTTTAGGGATGGGGGTGAGGGTGGTATTTTTTTGGCTTTTTATATCGGTGTATTTAGCTAATGCTGTTGCAGATTATTCAATTTCGATAACCCACACTGCATCCAAATTATTTTGAAATAATTGTGAGGTGGGTGGGGGGCCAGCTCTAACAACAAGCCAAAACTGGGGTGTGTTCAACACAGGAAACATTTGCAAGCATTCTGTAACTTAACCTTATTTATGACCAAGACCTTTGCTATGCAGAATTCTGCCATGGATTGACACCATAATTTGCTAATTCAGGTGGAGAATTACAGCTCTGTTGACCACACTGTCCATCTATAAACTTTTGCATGTGGATGTGATACAGTCCATAGTTTTCAGATTAGCCCTATGTAACTTTATATTTTATGTTTGGAACGAGCGGGACTCGAACCTGCAACCTTTGGCACCAGTCGCCTAGCTGAAATGGGAAACGCACATATCCACTCGACCAAATCCCCATTCTTAAAAAGAATGATTCAATGGAGGTATTTATGTGCGAGTGCCATATCAACACGGTTATGCAGTATAAGTACTGAGTCGGCATTTATTTCCAGAATCGGGGACTTAAATCCGCCAGCATTAAGGAAATGCCGAAAATATATATTTTATGTTTGGAACGAGCGGGACTCGAACCTGCAACCTTTGGCACCAGTCGCCTAGCTGAAATGGGAAACGCACATATCCACTCGACCAAATCCCCATTATGACTTGTCAAGTGTATGAAAATCTAGCTCCAAAGTTTGATATTGGTGGTGCCAACAGTATTATGTAATATATGGGCCAAGAAGTGAAAATTTTGAGAATGCCATTTTTCAGAGTTTTTAATAAATCATCATGAAATTTGACAGGCATGTATAAGGCTTATGATACCAGATATACCACAGATGCGCCCCATATGCAGAAGTTTTAGGATAATAGTATTGATGACCTTTGACCTACTTTCTTAAGGTCATGGAGGGAAAACATTTCAGGAAATGATTTTTTTGTTGTGGTCATTATGTCTGAACTGGTGCACACATATCAATATACCATCACAGGAATATTACATAATAAAAGTCTGTGATGTATGGTGTCATTGTGGTGCCACTAGTGGTACTAAGTTGAACTAGCATCATAGGTATTAAAGGTATGTCCATCATTTTGATTATAAATTGAGAGAGAACTTCTGAATTTACACAAATATGCATTAGGCCAGTAATCCAATTTTAAAAAAAATTTGGGTGATTCTTGATTTATTTTTGAGGTCATTAAAAATGTAGTAAAGGACACTAAATTTGACATGTGGAGTAATTAGAAAACTAACAGTACCATATGTACAACCAATGTGTATCATATAGAAGTTTGATATTGCATATGGATGATCCTGGTCTACTTTCTCAAAGTTGTTGAGGGATGCATATCAGGAAATGATTTTATTCTGATGCCCATGGCATCATAAATTGAAATGGAAGCGTGAAAGTTGCACCAAATATGCATTAGGCCAATGGTCAAATTTTGTAATATGTGACCTTGACCTATTTTTCGAGGTCATTTTAGAAAAGGATACTAACTTCAATATGTTCATGAAGAATAAGGGGAATGATACCAAATGTACCAAATGTGTGTGTTCATGTGGAACTTTGGTGTTACCTCGTATGCATGACCTTGACTTGTTTCTCAGGGCCATGGAGGGAATGCATTTGAGGAAACAAATTTTGGTGAAGGTCATAAGATAATATGTCAGCAAAGCATTAGGCCCATGGGCCTCTTGTTGTAAACCTGGACCTGCTAGCACGGTAGTCAGCAGGATTCAGTTTTAAAGTCATGTATCTGCAAGATTATAACACAGGTCTGTTGTATTTTCAGTCGTCTATAAGTATAATTACTTAGTACGTGTATACCAGATGTTGTTTACAGTAATTGACCTTGTCGAGGACCGTACATTTTCAGCATACATAATCATACACATTCTTTTTTTATTACATATGCAGTTGGCCTTTTTAAAAAAAAAAAAAAAAAGTTTTGTCCAGTGGCACAAGATGCAGATTCACAGTAGTTCCATTTTTTCCTGGCAGGTGGCTACATAGTACCACACAGCTCAATTTGTGAGTGTAAATTTGTCACAGAGCAAACTGTGAAGCAGCAGAGTGGCAGTTGGCAGTGTAGAAATGTGTCGGACTGTTTCATTGGTAAACAAAATATCAGAATTCCCACAATACCTTTGTGTCAGAGCTTACATGATGTTAAGTGAGAAGATGTCAGCACAGGGTGACAGACGAGTTCATAAAACTGTCAAAAACCAGACAGGGTTAGATAACCCAAAACATACATCTTCTCAATAGCTGCTCAGCCCATAGATTTTGTTGTTGGCTTGTGCTAAATCTGCCTGGAAAGATAATTTGCAAGCTGGTAAATTCAAAGAGACATATATCCATGTAAATTACGTACATTTATTTTAACCCCGTGATGTTAAGTTTGACAAGGAGTCAACTGCTTTGCCTTATTCTTGGGAAGTATGGGAATGCTGTTACTTGATTGAAACATCTTTTGATGAGGAGCTTGGTGTGGAAAGGAAAAATTTAGATCAGCTCTTGTGCTGTGATTAGCACTAAAAGCCAATTGCAGGATGGGAAAAACATTTTGGGAAAACTTTGTCAACTGTTTCACAGGCTCCCATGGTAGTAGTACATAATGATAATGATGATAATAATAATAATAATAATAAGAAGAAGAAGAAGAAGAAGAAGAAGAAGAAGAAGAAGAAGAAGAAGAAGAAGAAGAAGAAGAAGAAGAAGAAGAAGAAGAAGAAGAAGAAGATGTCATGACAAGTAGCCCTATTAGCTGTGAAGAAATAAGAAGTAACCCTATTAGCTGTGAAGAAATAAGAAATGAGAGTTTTTTAAATATCTGTGAATGGCCCTCAGAGTCGTTTCCTTCAGTTAGCATTAGGAAAATGTCAGTAAGTAGCCCAGGGGCAGTGACAAACTTTCAAACAGGAGTTTAAACTTTTTTTGGGGGGGGGGGGTTAATTTCTATTAAGAGCTGTCAGAGAGTCCTTTTGTTTGGTTACAATGGGGGAAAAAGAATGTACTTGGAATAACAATGAAACGTGTGGGGAGTAACTGCCTTTCACTGGCCTGCCCTCTTATGTGAACACTCCCTGTAATCCCCTGCTCCATGTTCTTATTCCCAAAATTCTGATGTAATGCTGCATATTTTCCATTTTAACTTTCATAGGTAGGTTAATCCATTCCTGGTCAGAGTACAACTGAGGTAATAGCTTTCCTTGGCGGTGTGGGTTGGGCGCGTTGTACACAGCCTGTACCAGGGAAAGCTATTGACTTAGGATGTGCCATTATGAAGGGTCTTATATGCGGAAGGCTTATGACAATTTAAATCTCGGCACTTATGAATGATTTAGGCAGGAAAATTCTCCTGTATTTCTCAAAAATGAATAGAAATCTACTTCAATAGATTACTTAAGTGCTTTAGTGCTTAAAAGTGATGAAAAGGTGTGTGTGTTCAGCTTCATGGATGGTGTGTTTAACATGTCAGAAATATTTCATCTGCCTAGTTAAACACTTGCCATGCCTTTTGGTTACCAATGAAACAAAATTCTTTGCCAATAAATCTGTTGCTGTACATGTGGACTAAATAGAGTCCATGGCATTAACACAATGAGAAGCGAGAGTGGCTTAGGCACAGTTTGTCAAAGGCTCTGAAGTTTCATGTGTTCTTTCATGGTGGATGTCTCCCATTGAGTGCCATAGAGACCTACCTGGCTCATGCCTTCATGTGTTTATAAATAGTGACTGCTGTAACATTTGTATTGGTGCATTCTACAGACCCATTTGAACTTGTGGGGTCCTTTCAGAACCAGTGACACAGATCGACTCCGCCAATTATCCGATGATTTTGGACAGTTCGCTCCATCTTTATATCTGATTTACCCTGTACCAGAATACATAACAGCAGAGGTCAGGCCCTGCTTTTTATTGGCTGCTGTCAGATGAGGGATTGGGCTTGTTTGTTGGCAAAATGTTATTGTTGGAGTGACAATATTAAGGCAATTATATGTGTTCAAGGGGGATTATATTTCCATTTAAGGTCAAAGCATGAAGAGACTTTGGATCATATGTTGTGCAAATTTAGACAGAAAAGGTAAATCTTATTTTGTGAATGTGTTGTGGAGTGTGTTGGAAACACATCTATTTCTTGCTGCCCTCCAGTAGAAGGACTGAGTGGTTCTTTATCTCAGGATACTTGATTGAAGTACATGTAGTGCTTGTAAAATTCTTTCAGATCTGGGTTATACAATGGTATCTGTGTGGCAAAGTCCACCGCTGGTGAGACACTGCATGTCTGTGTAAGATTACTCTGTGAAGACACTGTGGTGCTTTGTTTTTGTTTACCCTGTCTCTCTTAAACTGGCCAAAACCAGCTGGTGGTTAAATGTCATTTGTTTCAGTGTTTTCAACAATGAAAGACAGTTTGACTGAAAATTGTACATGAGACCCAGAGGTACCAAGTCTCCAGATTTGGCCTGGAATCTCCCGGGTTTTTTTAATGATCAATATAAATCACCTAAATTTGTCCATCTCCAACTTTTTAACCTGTCTCCTCCATTATGATATAATAGGACTCTCACTTTTTGCAACATTTTTTAGCTTGAGTACCCCTTTTATATGTCGGGCAACTTTAAGTTGCTAATAGCACCTCTGGAAACCCATCAAGATGACATGACCAAAGTGCCCAACCCATGCCAAGGAAAGTTGTTGATTCAATCATATTTCAAGGGAGAAAGGGTTAATTTACCTTTATTTCAATACCAGTTATAGCATTGGACCATTTTGCTGGCAGTAGGGATGGTCCTCATTCCATACTGTGGTCACAGGCCTTGGTCAGAGGTTCTGCCACTGCCTGGCCAGTCATGCTGCAGCTGCTTTTGCGGCAGCTGCAGCATGACTTGCCAGGCAGTGCCAGAACAACTGACTTAAGACTATAGGCATATTGGTACTTGAATGAAAGCTCTTTTTATGAAGAATTTAAATATGCCATTGTCGTCTTAAATCTAGGTAAATATACCAAAAAAAAAAAAAAAAAAATCAGGGGCTAGTATGGAATGAGTTAAGTCACAGGTACCTCTGTAGTTACATGTTGAAATCCTTTCCAATACCAAAATAATGACTACAGTACTCCCCTTCTTCTGACTCTCCCTTTGAATGCAAGGCCACTTGCCCCTGCAGTAAATATTTTCACTTTAAGAGACCACCTGTCTTATAAGGCCACAGTTCTGATACAATACTTAAGGTCCAAATTAGCTAGTACCACCCGTAGATGCTATGGCGCTACAGTCATTTCCCGGTGCACCTGGCGGCAGGTTAGGTTGCTTCAATGTGGCCGCCATATTGCACCATAGTTAGAGTGCAGGGAAAAGACATCGCCAAAAGTGATCCTTATTTTCCAATGTATGAAGGGAGTATTGACAAGCTACAATGACAGTTTACAATTGCAAAGTTCCCGACTGTAAGTCAGACACAAGAAAACTGGGCAAATAAAAAAAAGACCCCTGGTTTTCCTCGAAAGAAAGACAAGCAGAAACGACGGGAGTGGTTAAATATGGTGAGAAGACCGCAAGATTATGAACCGGGAAAATTTGACAGAATTTGTTCAAGACATTTTGTTGGGGGTAAAGGTCCAACACCAGAACACCCAGTGCCCATGTTATTTCCGTATAACAACTTGTAAGATTGCACAAAAACAATGCACAACAAACCGATTGCAGAGAAACAGTGACCTACCCACCAACAGAGAAAGGCCAGTTGCCAAGTGGAGAGCGGGGGGGGGGGGGGTGCGATGGGGGGGGGAGGGGGGTGCGATCGCTGCTCGCTGCATTGCAGCAGTAGCTCACAGTACTAGCTAATTTGGACCAAAGGTATTGGGGTGGCCTAATAAGAAGGGGACCACTGTGCATGGTACATGATGTGTGCATTTAATGGAGTATTTAAGATCTTGGTCAGCAGGAAACATGCTGCACAAATCTTACGGTTCTGTGATATACATTTTAACCCTTAAAGCGCCGAATTAAGATTGAGTCAACAGCTTTCCTGGGGATACTTTGCATGCAAGCGCCCAAAGTGACCCAAGGAAAGCTGTTGACTTAGACTACTTTTTGCTTTAGACTAGGCTTGCTGCCACTTGAATGAAAGGTATCTTCATGAGGAATTTTAATCTTTCAACCATTACTTGTTTAACGGTAATGAGAAAACGACTCTAGCCATGATTAGCAGTTCAAGGTTTAATCACCAGTACAAAACTTGATAGCGCTATGCTCATTTTTGTGAAGAATAAGTTCATGGTCACTGAGAAAACGCTGCAAGAATTTTACAGCTCTGATATACATTGAACTCACCAACTGGTATAACAGAGACAAGACATCAAGAAGAGAAGATAATTTAATATACTGCTGTAGAGGTCATGCTCCTTCAAAAGGTGACTTTATCTCTGCACTGCAACGTAATCCTACATTTCCCACGGTGATGATGCGGAGATCTGACAAGCATGAGGGTTCACCATGTCTGTCATTGCAAAACCTGAGATATTACAGATAATCTGCTGTTCATGGGGTCTTGCAGAATCTAATACTGTGGCAGTACCCTGGCAGTATGCTCACAGCTACTTACCACACATACTGATAAATGCCCTCATAAGGCAGGACCTGTGTCATATCTCAACACTGCACAGCCCCACGGGCACATGGGAGGACAGTGTAAATAAATCACTGGGAGAACTGTGTAAATAAATCACATTTCTAAGGAAGCAGCAGGATTACGCTGTTGAATATATATCATGGTTTAGTAACAGAGGAAGTGTTGATCTGTTGCACAGTGGTACCTGCTTTAAAGACCTCCTCCATTATGAGACCACATCTATTTAAGACCATACTTTGAAGGCCCTTTGCTATATTTCTCTGTTAAATTCACTGTATTTTAAGACCACCTGTAGTATAAGGCCATTTTTGCTTGCATTTATTGTGTATTGAGCTGAATACACAACACAAAACGCAAAATTTTTGCAGATTAGAATTATATCTATTCCCATTGGATCATATATCAAATTGACCAATAAGAAACCTATTTACTTTACCCTTTCCCCCTTGAATTGACACTTGAGTCAACAAGTTTCCTCGGCATGAGATTGGCACTAAGTGCCCAACTCGTGCCAAGAAAAGTTGTTGACCTGGGGCATGTGATCTTGATAGGGCTCATCTACAATTATTCTCAATCAAAATTGTTCTTCATTACTGATGAAATTAGTTGAAAACACTGAAGCAGACGACATTTGACCACCAGCCAGTTTTGGCCAGTTTAAGGGGGAAAGGGTTAAAAAGTTATATGAATACAAGAGCTATATTCCAAAGTGCACCATGGGAAATTTCATGGGGCTATAGAAAGTGATTTTAGAGTTAAGTTGTAAATTATAATGCAAGGAAATGGGAATATAAACCTGTAGTGGGTTCGTACTGAGATGTCTGACAGGATGAGCACAAAAATCTTTCTTTTTTTTATGGTTATTCTCTTCCCTATCGGGGACGATTGATGGCCTTTGGACATGTGTAGCAGCCCTGTAAGAATCATGAACAGGACTGATGACATGCTATTTGAAACAATCCAAACCAACAGCAAAAAAAGTCATCTGATATTTGAATTACTACTGAGTCAACAGCTTTCCATTGCCATGGGGCATGTCACATGAGGAGGTCTCACCTACCATTTTCATCCAAATAATTTTTCATCACCCTTGAAATGAATCCAAAACATTCAAGTAGGTGACACGTGACCAATAGCTGGTTTTGGCAGGTTGAGTGGGGGAGGGAAAGAAAGAGCCTGTCTTTGTTAACCATTTCCCCCTTAAATTAAATCTGAGTCAACAGCTTTTTTAAGGGGGAATATATATATATATATATATATATATATATATATATATATATATGGTCCTTGTAGCAAGCATTAGTATATTGAAATGGTCCGGGTTTATAGTATTGTCCCCATTTGGTGCCTAGGGCTGCACCCTTAACTCATTCCATACCAGTCCCTGATATTTACGTATATTTACCTAGATTTAAGACGACAATTGCATATTTAAATTTGTCATGAAAAGAGCTTTCGTTCAAGTACCAACATGCCTATAGTATTAAGTCAGTGGTTCTGGCACTGTCTGGCAAGTCCTGCTGCAGCTGCCGCAAGGGCAGCTGCAGCATGACTTGCCAGGCAGTGTCAGAACCACTGACCAAGGCCTGTGACCCTAGTATGGCATGAGTTAAGTGACCCTTCCAGTCTTATGACCCAGAAAATTGCTAAAACCACCTAAGTATTCAATTTTTTTTTTCTGCTCATCATTCCGAATTTTTGCCAATAATTGTGCAAAAGTTCTGTTACCATGTTCAAAATATAGGTCTGAACTTCATTGTACTCTGAAAATGCCCTGAGCAGTTATTAAAAATTAATAAGATTTAAAATGACGCTCATCAGTAACCCTTTATACTCTTAGAAAGAGCAAGATTTATGTGTTCACAAAATACACTTTATGAATTTCAACTTAGGAGTGCAGGAGGCAGACAACTCCACATCAATTGGCTCATTTCTGGTGGCTCCACAAGGGGCACCGTATATGTTTATTTACATGTAATCACTTGTGAATAGGGCACCATACCCCAGACTGTTGAAAGGCTGATTATGGGGCAATGAGCCCAGAGTCTGACTCACCAGTCTGTCAAATCACCTTGATCTGCCAGTCAATCCTACAGTAGGCCCTCCTTTAACAAGCCACCCATACTGCCCACTAGAAATATGGCCACATTGTAAGGTTGGCCTTTCTTGAGGAGGACAATACAAAAGAAATGGATAGTATCTGTATGGAGATAGTGGTCTTTTTAAGAGGGGTGGTCCTGAGTGAGAGGGGCCTTCATAGACGTGAACCACTGTGTAGGGCAGAAGTCCTGGTATCATATATACAAGACAGCATGTTAGCCACTAGTCAGTGTGTCATGCCGCCACAAGTCACTGTCATCATGTCACGCACAAGTTATCATATCACAAAATAAGTCATCATGATATACCAATTATTGTCACCTGTTATTAGGGAGTGCCAACAGAAGGGCCGCAGTTCCAAAATATTGTGGATTTCAATACAGTATAAACAGTAGAAGCATTATGGACGATCGTATTCAGAAGGAAAACGTACAAGTAGAGGCTGACCCATTTTTGGTACCTCCGTGCCTTCAAGTGTCAGCTCCACCGCCGGCCCAGAAAATATTGATACATGTATAATTAAAAAAAATTTGTTCTAGTTCACCAGCAATTTTTCAAAAATTGTACTCAAAACAAAGGTTTAAACTGGAGTCTCGCATTGTGAATATTTTCCTGACTACTGTAGTAATATGATGTGTCTATGACTAAGCCATATCCAAATAGAATAAGCTGGTTACCGTAAAATTTTGTGGCACAATTATAGTGTTAACTCTTTCATACTGAAAACTGCTTTTTTTTTTTGTGCATGTTTAAATTTTCGTGGTTTTTGTATACATGACATTTTACTGTAGTTTTAAAATTCGCTATTTTGGATATAGTTCCTTTTCAAACAAAGTCATTATTTCAGTGTGTTTTTACTTTCACAGTTTTGTGCTGTCAGCGAAATAAGCAAAAATAAGAATACATGTACAGTAAAATTAAAGCTGTGCACAGTAGTTCAAATAAAGCAGATTACTCCTTACTTTTGTCAGTTGGGAGTGGCAGGAGAGCTGTTGACCCATGGTTATAGTATCATAAGTCTCGTCTTTGATTAAAATTCTTGACGTTTTCTGTTAACTCATTCTACATCAGTGTCCTGGCTTTCTTGAAATTCAGCAAGATGTAAAATAAGGATTGCACGTTCAGATTCTTTTAAAAGAGCTTTCCTTCAAGTACCAGTGTGCCCAATCTAGAGTCGGTGGTATTTTGTGTTGCCTGGCAAGTCATGCTACAACTACCAGGCGATTAAAAAAAGACTTGATATGGAATAAATTAAAAAGAATTGAAGTTGAAAGATTTGAGAAGAGGTCATAATGACATTCATGCACAATTAACCCATACTCACTGCAGTCACCCAAAAGTGCCTGGGTGTAAATTGTCGCCTGCGTTAGCATTTTTACCTAAATTTCTCAAAAAGCATTTATACTGAGATTTTCATACAAGAGCATTCATAATGGCATGCTCTAGGTCAATAGCTTTCCTTGGTGCAGATTAGGTGCATGGCACCCAACCTGCACCAAGGAAAGCTATTAACTCACTCATACTCTGACCAGAAATGAGTTAATCAGGAAAGGCTTAAAACCTGTTGGTAATGCAATGTATTTGTCATACTCGCAGCATGAAACCTACCTGTATTGTAAGCCACTTCAAGGAGAGGCTAACTAAACAGGGACAGCTTCAATCAAATCCTTTGGGCTATCTGTTCAGTGTTTCAAAACCTTATACAGACCACTTTGTGCAAGAGACCATATTTATTAAACCTTGCCTGCAATCTTTCCCATGCTTCAAACCCAAATCTTGAGATATCACCCAGACGAAACACCACGGTCTTAAGTACTTTTATATATACCCACAGACGTGGCCATTCTGAGAGGCTTGGGGTTGAGCCCATAACATAAGGAGTCAGACAACAAAGAAACTTGGCTCTAAACCTCCCCCCCCCCCTCCACCCACCCAGGAGGCCAACAGTCTGTTCAGAGCAGGCTGTCTTTAGAGATCACCCCAGAGAAACTACCATGGTCTTAATTAACCCCTGTATCCAAGCAGATCTTTCCTTTGACCCTTTAGTTATCATAGCTTCTATTAACCATCTGGGGCCTAAGTCAACAGCTTCCTATGACACACTGTTTGCATTGTGTCTAAGGTGCATAGAGTAAAGCTGTTGACTAGTTACGTGTATATCATTCTGGATGATAAAAAATAAATTATGCCATTTCTGCGAATTCTTAACTCATTCCATACCAGTACCTGATTTTCCCGTCTATTCACCTAGCTTAAGATGACAATTGCATATTTAAATTTTTCATGAAAAGAGCTTTCATTCAAGTACCAACATGCCTATAGTCTTAAGTCAGTGGTTCTGGCACTGTCTGGCAAGTCATGCTGCAGCTGCCACAAGGGCATCCCCACCCTCCAACAATGTAGATATATCAGGTGTTGGGTCTACCAGGTTTAAAGGTCAACTTGTGCTTTATGCCTACTCTCAGGCAATAGGCGTCATTGTATTGAAATAATCATTCTGAGTTGTTTAAGTTCCATTGTAAAAATGTGTTTTTGTTTTCTGCTTACAGGTGAGTACAAATGATTAATGAGCCAGGAGGAGTGCTTGTGATGTGTGTGGGTTCAACTGGCAGGTAAGGTCATCTGTAGATTTTTTTCATGCAGGGCACGAAAATTCCAATGATCTAAAGCTCTTTTTGGACAAGTGACTTTCAAATGACTGAAATTACTGGTCTGATCTGCCCCTTTGATGACAAAATCAAAACAGCATAAAAAAATATTAAAACTTGTATGGCAAATTCTTCCACAAATTAGCATCAAATCCCATCTCATCAAATGCCATTTATCAGTGGATTCTACCAATGTGGGAAAGATCATACAGGTGCCATGAATTGACTTCCCAGGCAAAGACAACACACATTTGCCAGTCACATGCAAGTGACTGCGTGGAGCAATCTACGGTGAACTGACAGTCATCATGGGACCTACTCTCACAGACCGATTTGTGATACATTTGACATTTTCCTCTATTCACTACATTTGCACATTTGTCTTTGACTCCAAATAGTTGTTGCTGTAAACACTGGAATCTTGATTTTCGCCTGCTGCAATATAAACAAAGCTTTCTGTCTGTGTGTTCCCTCTGTAAAATTAGTAAAATTACAGAAGAGTGACACATGTTCACATTGTGGAAGCATAACATGCCTTGTAAACGTAGTGCCAGTCAGAAGAGTATCCATGTGTCTTGTTTGGACAGCCAATCGTAAGTTGGGACACCCCAAAATGGTGATTTTTTTATGATGGAATCAATATGAACTGAAGTCCTGAAATATTGATGAAATTAGCATTTGGATGCCCAGATTATATCCCAGCTATCAGGCTTTTGTAAATACCCTGTCCTGCTTGGTATTAATTGTGATTCATCATTGAAGGAATGGGAATGTTAATTCATACTTTTTCCATGAGAGGGCAGTAGTGTATGACAACGCTGCCATAGGGCTGCTTCCAGCCTGTTCAGCTATGTGTAGTAGTGATAGTATAATTAATGAGATAATTACAGGAAATGAAATTAAAACCTTTTGAGAGTAAAGCATTTACAAGAAAGGGAAAGAAACATGGACTAATAAACAGATGAATTTGTGCAATGCCGGCATGTCACTTTTTGCATGCAGAGTGAACATATATTTTCGGGTAAGTCCAGGTGTGATATGGTCAATCAATGAAACATGTAATTCACATTTTCAGTTATCTTGGAAAACATGTTTACTGTCCACACTGTGAGCCCGGGTTGTTGTGTAAGGCAAGACAAGATATTTACAGCAGAGTCTAGAATCAAAACAAACCTTGAGCCAAGGTTGCTGGTTCTCCTATTGCTGTCTAGGCAGGCAAAACATGGTCTTGTTATGACAGCGGCCCCTCCTGGGTAGAAAAACACTCCAGAGACCCAATTAACCCTTTTACAGCCAGAGTAAGACTGCTAACACAACTTTACTTGTGCTGGTGCTTTGTTGATTTCATCATCTTAGTTGTGCTTTAGATAGGGATAAAGGGGTTTTCCGAACTGGGGTACCAGCACTTTTTATTCACTATACTTGAATACTGGAAGCCCCTTCATTTTCTATATTTCAAACAAACCATTGTTCTGAAATTTGCTTATTGGTCTACACTTTGCACTTTTACGAATTTAGTACTTGTACCCGCATACTGGACTCCTCATTCCCCCCTTCACTAGCTTATGCAGCTACTGACTTCTGTAAGAAAATTCATAAGGAGATTTGCTGTTCCTTCATGTTTGATCATGTTCAGATTAACGAAATGTGTCTCACCAAAAGTCACTGAAAATCTTCAATGTTCTGTATCAGTTTAGTTAATGATTACAAAACGTGATGGCTATAGATAACATCTTTTTTAGCCGTTGGCTATTTGGCTAATGATTGGTACTTGCTAAGTTGCCTTGCCTAATTGGTGTCTGTGTGGCAGTGAAGCGTCCTACTCCTGCCAAGGAAAGTTGTTTGATGTGGAACATTAACCCTTGTTTGGGCTGACAAGGCTGGGCAACAACATGACTTCTATGTTCTTGGCATATTTTATATATATATATATATATAAAGGTACATGTAAAGGTACAGAATATTTAGTACAATATACAGTAGGCAAGACAGGTAAACACACATTGATTACAAACAAGAGCTAAATTAAGGTCATCAACCACCAAACGACTCTTAGCTTTTAAACCTCAGTGACACCAAATATGATGCACACTTTCTCTTTAAATGAGGATACACATGGAGACTCTTTGACAGAACTTGATAGACTCTTCCATAATATTGCACATGAGTAACTAAAAGCATTTTTCATGTATTGAGTTCTTGGTTAGGCCATAAATAAGTAATTGCAGATGGCAGATCTTGAATTCACTGAATGTTTATGCTTTACATATTCAAACATAATGAGGACTGGTTTTAACCTGGGTGAGGTATATTTAGAACTACAATTTTCTGAAAGATATTGCTATAAATGGAATGGCCACAGTTTCTTAAATTTTGAATGCAGGTGGCAGATACTTATGTAGAAGATAAAAAAATAAGATGCTGTCGGGGCAAAAAAGGTCAGCATGCAGGGATATGGATTTTTAATGGTGCTTCTATGGATGTATATATGTGCACTGTACCCATGGCAAAGTAAAGAAATAAGAAAGCTTTTTCTCTCACTCTCCCCCCTCCCCCCTCCCCTAGTAATCACCCCACGTAAAGCAGCTTGATGAACAGGTCTCTGATATTGCAGGACAGCTTTTCAAAGCAGGGAAAAGACTTTGAACAAGAAATGATCAGGGCGAAAATATACTTTTCTATATTTTTGCTGTACCTACAGACCAGTTACGAACAATTTGGTAACAGTTCACTACATTGTCAACATAAATTAACAACAACGGGCAGTGAAGCAAGTTTGTCTACTTCAGTTTTTGTGAGGAAGTGGACATTATAGGGTGACAGGAAGGTTACATATGGTCATGGTATTGATCTTACTTTATTTATGGCTGTATACTTGGACTTAAAGAACAAGATTGTGATTTATGAACCATGTCTAGACACCCAAAGGAACACCTCAGGAGACATTAACTCTTCCATGTTCCAAAAATGTTGGAGGTAACAATTTCCTACCTGATGTTTGCCCCACTCAAGTAGAAAAATAAAAGGAAATTTTAGTCTAGATACATATGATATGTGAGGACCCCTTTTCTCCCAATTTTTGTCAAAAAAAAAACTTCAAGTAAACTAGTTGTTGTTTTATTGTAGGTTAATACAATTTTCAATGGAGAAATGACCTTGAGGGGACTCAAATTTCTGGTGTAAAATACTGATGTGTAAATTCTGCAGGAATCAGTGTTGGAAAATCTCATAAAGTGATTATTAACATAATACATTTGACCTTTGTATGAAATTCAGTAGAGGGGTCCTTATAATGTATTGTAGATTCCAGTCATCAGTTTCTTTTCTCTTATGTTTTGCTGTTCATGGTGGCCAGCTCGTCAATTTGTAAATGACTGGCCATTCATTGGGTGAAATAAGACGATCAGTGACAACGGGTGGTATGATGCTTATCCCGTAAGACAAACCACAAATACATATGCCTCATAGTATGCCAAGAAAATATCTCTGCAGATATGATAACATTATTGGGACTATTTTGGACAGAAGTCTGTCATGTCAGAGGCATTTGGCAGGGCAGAAACTTTGTGAGTTAGTCCCTGGGACTGTATTTTTGCGATGACAGACACAGATAGCCTATGTTGAAATTGTCAGCACTTGATATGCTGCAGATTTACACAGTTTTAGTGGCTAACTGAGTGGGAAGGTTACCAAATTGTTCCTTATTTATGGGACTGACAGATAAGACACAATAAAAATAGGGGAAAAGTAAAAGTAATGATTTTCCCCGTTGTGAATGTGGAGATTTGGGAGTGCTGCTATAAATTATGTGTGATGTTTTATCTCATATTTTAAGCTATGCTCTCATGATACTGTCAGCTGTATCTTTGTCCTGAAAAAGTAAACAAAATAAACAATGAAGGGAGAAATAAAAAAACAAATGTGTAATTTATGGGTAAGCAAAATTCAAGAGCCTCTTGAGTGGTATATATAGGTAGGAGCATTACTCCTGCCTTTAAGGTCCTCATTGCCAGGTGGATTCTGCTATGACAGGGTGGGTTTCATGGGTCACACTGAAGCACTTTTCATATTCCTATTGCTTCTATGAGGAAGGGGCTGTGTTGGGGGAGGGGTGGGTCCTGAAAATCCAATAATCCAAGTTTTTACTAAAAAAATAAAAAAATCCTTTATCGTGTTTATATTATCCACATTTTGACGTACAAATAATCCAATAATCCCTTTAAAAAGGGCCACAAAATCCAAAAATGTGAAAACCTTAACAGGGCCCCATTACATGCCTCCTCATCCTGAGCAGATTTGCTCTTATAGGCCTGCAGGGTGGACTCCCATCATCAGCACTATACATATATGTATCTGCATAGTGGGGGAACAGTCGTGAAACAGCTCAACTGTTAACCTGATCTCATACACTCCAGCATACCCCAGAGGACCATGTCCCAGGTCTCCTACTGAGTCACTTTTACTATTACTTCTATGTTAAATGCCCCCTCATTATAACCCTCCCCTCTTCCCTCTCCCCCCCCCCAACAGGAACCACATGTGTGTGTGTGTGTATGTGGAAGGGGGGAGAGGGGGAAGATGGAAGGTGGGGAGGCACTGTTTTTGGCCAGTCTGGCTGTCAGACTGGACTGTCAATACCAGAACCTTTACAATCAGGACATCTCACGAAGATGTAAAGACAGGATGGAGCCACACCGTAGAACAGGCTTCCTGTGTACGTACGGAACGGTACAAATTTGTATGAATTTAAAAGGAAAATTAGTGTCCACAAGTTTTTATGTCTTCATTTTCATCTTGTGTGTACATTCCATCTATAATTAGTTTGAATTTATTAGAGTTTGTAGCAGTTTAAACATCTTTGTGTGCATGTCCCTGTATAAGTGCCTCATGTGTGGTGCTGATATCTCTGTTATCATTCATATATGTTTATGTTCTACACCTATGGACTTGTGTTTACATGTTTTGTATAACGTAAACAATAAAGACAAGTTGTTGTCAAGCTAAGTAAGTTCCTATATTTCAGCTTGTATATATATTTTGATATGATTAAGCTTCATGAAGCCACAATTTTGAAAATATGGTTAACTCTTTCAGTGCCAAAAGTGTCAACAACTTTTCTCGGTGTGCATTGGGCACAGTGCGCCCAATACGGCATGCCAAGGAAAGCTGTTGACCTGGGATATTTTCTCTGAACTATAGACATACTGTTACATGTACTTGAATTGAAGGTCTTTTTACGAGGAATATGAATCTGAGATCCTAATGATAATTCTGACTAGTTTTACATAAGTAGATTGACTTAAGTTGTGGTTGACACTGAAAGAGATAAGTTCTGGGACTTTTGTGTTGTCATTTCCCTCCCAAAACAAATGATTTTTGCTTATAACTTGTGCACACATTTCAATTTGTGGATCCTTGTTTACTACACTGTATATTTAACGACTGCACATTTTTGTTTAAAATTGCAAATTAAAAACCTAAGTGACGCGATAAAAAAACCAAAAACTTTAAAGATGATATAATGTTATGCAGGTACGCATGAAAATGGGAAAATTTTCTGTACACTCAAATCCCTCCACCCCCCCCCCCCCCCACCCCGCAAACACATATTGCAGAAAACTGATTGGTAAAAGCTGCCAAAAACACAATTTGTTCCACACTTTGTGGGCTCCGTGCTGTTTATGTAACTGGTCTGTGGGGCCAAACTGTTGTCAGAAACAGTCAAGGGCACTCACGTCACTTCAGTCAACGCTTCTTCCATTTTCCTGGTAATTTTCAAAACATGTTTGGTTTTCACACCTTTGTTTATTTTGCTGATGGAAATTAGTGTTTTATGTGTAAATTGGTACTCAAATAGTGAGGTCAGTTTACATTCACAGTGGCTTAAATATACACTCTTCCATTACGTGACTGGTCCGGCTGGAGGTACCAAAATATTGACGTGTTCTGACCCTTTCTCAGCCAAAATTGATTTTTACATTCCTGTATATTCCCCTTGGAAAACATTTTTGACAATGGCCAGCAAATAGATTGTAAAAATTATGTTATAGCTATTGGATAAATATTTACAGAGGGGCCTCTTATGCCCAACAAAAACTGTGGTTGGTAATTTTACTTTGCACAACGTCACCCGGGCTGGCTGTGAAAATATACATAAATAAGTTTATGGATTTAGTGAATCCCCAGGAGGTAAAGGGTTATGGCTGCAAGATATGTTGATCACTCAAACATACGTTTGTTTGTTTGTTTGTTAATCTGCCTTAAAGCACGAGTTGTCAGGCATTAAACAGGGTTGTATATTGCTAGTGTTTTTCCCCCTCCACTTCCCAAGGGGAGGTGGGTATTTTTTACTAGTTTGCAATTAGCTGGATGTAACAAGTTGGAAGGACTTGCTTTACAACATGAAGTCATTGTGGATATATGGTACAATCAATGAATGGCCCCCCATGTAAGTGACATTTCTGATGTGTATCAGGCCCATAATGTAGCACAATCTATTCAATGTTATGGTAATTCTAGTGGATGTATCTGCCACTTTCTGGTGCCCTGTAAAAAGATAAAACGTATTATACGCGGAATGTACACCACTGTCTGCCAACATTAACGCAGTCCATGTATTGACAAAGGCTTTGGGGTAGTTCATATTCATAGCAGCTTTATTCGACCAAATGACACAAAAAGTTAACAAGAAAATTGCAATGCAGTATATATGTAGCATGTAAAGTACTGACAAAAATAACTGAAATATCACCTTAGCGAGAGGTCAGGAGGACCCCAGCTAAGGACAGACAGATCCACTATCACTGGCTCCATCTGTTGCATGCTTAACTAAAATGTAACAGCTCCAGGCAAGTTAAAACTATAATGGTTCACAGGGATCAAAAAGGGAAAGTAAAATTATAGTCAATGTGATCAATAAATGAAAAAATTAAGGTGACACCCATGGACATCAGAGTTTAAGATGTCTTGGATAGTAAAATTACAGAGTTACACAATATGATAGGAGAAAAAATGAACGTCATAAGGACACTAGAACAAATGCATAATTAAAGAAACCAAACTAGGCTAATCATTGATTCGAAATGTGGCAATCAATAATAGTGCAGCTTTCTGAGTATTGGCAATATATATATATATATATATATATATATATATATATATATATATATATATGTATGTATTGAGGTATAAGGAAAAACCAGAGTAGGAATGAGTGTTCATTTTATCTGTTATAGTTTGAGGTGTGCTGTCAAGAAGACGGGGAATATAGAACCAAATATGACGTGTTTTGGTGAGATTATAGGATGGAACAGAAATATGGGTATCATTTTGATTGTCGGTGGGGCAAAGGCCGGTGGCATGTATGGGTCAAAACGTTTAACTGAAGTATTCAGGTAATTTGTTTTTTGGAATATCGATAAAAGAATTTGAGAGCCTCGGCATGCATTATATTAGACAGCTTAAGAGTATATAGTTGATTGAAAAGCAGTTCAGTATGGGCATTAACCCTTTCCCCCTTGAATTAAGACTGAGTCAACAGCTTTCCTGGGCATAGGTTGGGCACTTAGTGCCCAACCCATGCTGAGGAAAGCTGTTGACCTGGGTCATGTTGTCTTGACAGGTCTCATCTTCAATTCTCAGTCAAATTGTTTATCATTGCTGTTGAAATCAGTTGAAAACGCTAAAGCAGACGACATTTGACCACCAGCCGGTTTTGGCCAGTTTAAGGGGGAAAGGGTTAAAGGTGGTGAAACGTCTTGTGTGTATGGCTTGTTTCTGAAGTGTGGTCATCCTGTCACACAAGTAGCCCCAGATGAGAATCGAATAATTTAGACGGGGGAGAACAAGAGAATTATACATTTGAAGGAGTGCTTTAGAAGGCAGAAAATTGTAATTCATTAAAAAAAATCTGACAATTCTTTAAAGTTTATATTCAATTTTATTGATATGGGGCTTCCAACTCAAGTGTTTCGTCTGTAAGTAGTCCTAGAAAATAAAACTGGTTTTGTCTTTCAATGGCAGTATTAGCAATATGTAAAGTTACATTCCCGGCAGTTTTGGTTTGTGGGAAATGATATTATTAAGTTTTTGAGATATTCGAAAATAATTTATTAGCAATCAACCATTTGTACCCCTTGTGTAGAATTCAAAATTAATTTTGCCAGATATACAACCATTATTTGAGGATTTTTTATCAAAGTAGCACAAGGAACTCACTAGAGTAGTATCATCAGCATAGTAAATAAAATGAAATTTGGAAGAAGCTTTGTGCATATCATTAACATATATATGACAAAAAGAAGGGGGCTGAGAATAGAACCTTGTGGTACTCCACAAGTAATTGGCCATCCCCCCTAAGAGGAGTGTTGAGCGCTTATCATTGAAACTGACATATTGCAGTCTGTTTGACAAATAACTTTTTAGCCAGAGCAACTACAGAGTTTGCCTTGGTCTGTCATAGAAGCTTTTGACGATCCACAGGATATGACCGATGTATTTGTGACACTATTTAGTGATGTTGCTAATTTATGTGCCCCCATGATGCAAAAGCGCATAAAGGGTACTGATAATCCGTGGATGAATGGTGACATTAGAAAGCTTATCAGTCAGAGGGACGCAGTGAAGCAAAGAGCTTGCACAACCAAAGACCCGACCCTGTTCGCAGAATATAAACGTCTGAGAAATACAATAACTAATAAATGTAAAAGAGCAAAGAAGGAGTATTTCTCAAATTTAATCAGTGAAAATTTGCATAACCCAGATAGGTTATGGAAGACACTCAAAAAAGTGCTCCCTAAATCAACAAACCAAACAACGACTATACTCGAGGATGGTGATGGGACATATACTACACCACTCGATATCGCTACGTGCTTCAACAAATTCTTCAGCAACATAGGTGCAACTTTAGCATCCAATTTTCCAATAGGAATCAAAAGTAGAAACCCCTACCCAGATTTTGACAAAAGTTTCGACTTTAAATCTATTCATGCCGAATTCACCAAACAAGAACTTAAAAAATTACAGTCAACGAAATCAACAGGATTAGACAACATACATTCTAGGTTGCTGAGAGACTCTGCTGAAGTCGTAGCTGCACCACTCACTTATATCATGAATGCCTCTCTCAAAACCGGCAGCATCCCACAAACCTGGAAACAGGCACGAGTAACGCCCATCTTTAAATCCGATAATCCTACAAACCCCTCTAATTATCGCCCGATCTCTATTTTACCAGTCTGTATGAAGGTCTTTGAAAGAGCCATTCAAAAACAGCTGGTTGCATATTTGCGAAGGCATAATATCTTGTGTGCTGAACAGTCCGGGTTTCGAGAAAGGCATTCTACAGTTACAGCCGTTACTGATGTTAGCGATTACATCCTAAGAAACATGGATAACGGCAAATTAACAGGTGCTGTATATTTGGACTTGAAAAAGGCGTTTGATACCGTGGATATAGAAACATTGATTTTCAAACTAAAGTGCCTTGGTGTCAAAGATAAAAGCCTTCTTTGGTTTCAAAACTACCTATGTGAGAGGACACAATGTGTAAGACATATGACAGAGACATCTGATCGCCTGCCAATTACATGCGGGGTACCCCAAGGCTCCATTCTAGGGCCATTATTATTTGTCATTTATGTTAATGATCTTACACAGGCGATCAAATATTCAAAAATTTCACTATATGCCGATGACACAGTATTGTTGTTCTCATCAGACAATGTAGATGAGATAAAATTGTGTTTAGAGGCGGACCTTAAAAGTGCATCACAGTGGTTTCAAGACAACAAGCTACAATTAAATATAGCTAAGTGCAAATGGATTTTATTTGGGACAACACAAAGATTAAAACATCATTCACCAGTTTCTGTCTCCATTAACAATACAGAGATCGAGCAAGTTAGCCAATATGAATATCTTGGAGTAATCATGGACTCCTTGATGAACTGGAATCATCACATCAGTGCGATGTGCACAAAGATCAGACAGAGGGTGGGTATTCTTCATAGAATACGTCATTACATGCCCAAAGAGGTTGCAGTGTTACTACATAATGCCCTAGTCATGCCAGTATTTGACTACTGTGACATTGTGTATGGTAGTTGTGGAGAAACACAAATAACAAAACTGCAAAGACTACAGAACTTTTCTGGCAAGACAATTTTGCAGGTTCCATATGACACGCCTTCTCAACATGTCAGGTCTCAGTTGAACTGGCTTTCAGTAAAAGAGCGCATATTTTTCCATGAAAGTGTCATGATGTTTAAGTGCCTAAATGGACTGAGCCCAGCGTACCTTGCCAGAAAGTTCAAACATGTAAACCATGCTTATACGACACGTCAAACAAGCAATCACAACCTACAAGTACAGAAATGTAGATTATCATGTGGACAGCGATCATTTGAATACAGGGGAAGCAGTAATTGGAACAAAATACCATTAGACATAAGAAATTCGCAAAGTTTAAATGTTTTTAAGGCAGCCATTATAAAACATATCCACAAGAACAGAAATATTAATTAGTATTTTAACTGAAATGACCACCATTATTTTAACCTAAATTATAGCTTTTAACCATCTATTGGCATTTGTATAAAGCTCATAATGCTGATGTCCACTTTTAATGTGTTATTTATCTATTAATTATTTTGTCTCGTTTACTGTATATTCATGTGTGTCCATGTGTCAGGACCTCTTTGGAAACCAGTATTATTTACTGTAAGAGCTTCCTGGTTAAATAAAGGTTACTTTTACTTTACTTTTACTTTTAGCAGAGAAGTACTTGTAGAACCATAATAGTTCGATTTTTGAAGAATATTGTGATGAAAAGTGTCAAACGCTTTTGACAGATCAAGGATGTGCTATAGATGGACTACATATGGCGGGGCCCCCTTTGTACCATCTATGTTGCCGCTGCTCAAGTGATCGGGTGTTTGAGCGAGTACCTTCAGTGCTGAACAAACACAACTCCACGGTCCGCGCTGGCCGCTGGCAGTCTTGTTGGTCAGGTCACGCGATGAAAGGCGAGAATAATCGCGTTACCGGCTGAAATGTGCAAAATTTTTCACCGTCTTCCACATTTTAAAGTCAAAATTCAGCGTTACGCCGGACTCAGCTACAAGAAATGAAACCACCATCATGATCCTATTGGCATACACTATCCATCTAAAACTACATTTTTTATTGCTGATTACGGCGTAAGGAGTTATTACGCACGCAAGTTGTCTAACTTTGCATCATTTTGGACAGAAAAAATGCAAAAACTTTCCCTTTTATCGGCCGATTTCAATGAAAAACACATCAATGGACTCGCATGGTTCTGATTCAAACGATAAGACTGGTTGCGCACGCATAAAATTCTCCGTTTTGAACTTGGTACAATAGCACACCCGATGTAAGCCTGATGTAAGTAACCCGATACAACCGAACGCGGAAACATAGATGGAACAACAATCGGACTGAGCAGGGGGGATTAACTTGAGCGGCGCTACTGAACACGCTTTGTAGTCGTCGCGCCCAGTTGGCCACTAAAGGGATTAGCGCTCCCGTTGGCAGTCCATCTATAGCAGGTCCCTGGACAGATCAAGGAAAAAAGCAACAAGTATTTTACTGGAGTCCAATACATTGAAAATGATATCAATAAGCAGTAGTGTCAGTGGAATGTAACTTCCTAAAAACCTTCCTGGCTGTGCTAAGGTAAATTATGTGAAGTAAAGTAAGAATGGTTGCAGACAAATTTCAAAAAAATTCAGACAAAGCTGGAAAGATAAATGGCCCTATAGTTAGTAAGAATGTGGTTATCATCCTTTTCATATACAGGTAGAATTTTGGCAATTCTAAGCTTATCTTTAAAGATTGATAGATTGATAAAGAGAGTCATTAGCTAGTAGCTACATGTGCAAAGGACAGATAGTTCTTCAGCTCTGCTGATCATAAGCCACGGAGCTTATGCAATCACTCATGTCTGTCCATCTGCCCTTGCCTGTGTCTGTATACATACATGTACTTTTTGCTTGGGAATATGATAAAGTCCACGGTGTGGTTCATGTGCCTCTTGGTTTTTTTTTTTTTTTGGGGGGGGGGGAACCCTTGTTTTAGCAGCATTTGTTCCAGCTGAAGCATGACTCACCGGGCTCAACAAAATGCTCTGAGGTCAGGCCAGGAATAATGGTCAGAAGTTCAACCCTTTCCTGCACAAATTTGGCAAAAGTGCCACGATATAAATTACCAGCTGCTTTAATGTTTCTGCTAAAATTTCTTGTTATTAGAAATTGCTTTTGCTGAAAATTTGTTGATAAGACTTATCATGATGGCATGCCCCACATCAATAGGTTTCCTCAGTCTCAGTCTGACTTGGAAAGGGTGAATTATCATTGTTTAACCCTTTCCCCCTTGAATTAAGACTTAATTAGTGCCCAACCCATGCCAAGGAAAGCTGTTGACCTGGGGCATGTGATCTTGATAAGTCTCATGTACATTTCTCAGTCAAATTGTTTTTCATAACTGTTGAAATTAGTTGAAAACACTGAAGCAGACGACATTTGACCACCAGCCGGTTTTGGCCTGTTTAAGGGGGAAAGGGTTAATGAAAAATGTAGAGGGATAACCAGTGTTGTGTGGAGTGTGATAATAAAAACAGTTTGATAGTGGAATGACGGTTGTTTTTGATTGCTGATAGAGTAATCACGCGGGACTGCCAGATACCATGTATGCTCATGGCATATTTGATGTGGTTAATGAGTCTCGCCACCAAAGAAGTTCATATTAACGATAATCATACGGCAAGCATTCCAGAATGCAGGATTGTTGCAGACTAATTTTTGTTATTGCTGGTTGATAGGACTTCAACTTCCACTATCCCAGAAATGTCAAAAATTACTCAAGTTGATCTGCATGTCTAAGCCCATGCTGGTGGCCTTTGTTTTTTCAGCTCTGCTGATCACAAGTCACAGAGCTTATGCAATCACTCATCTGTTTGTGTCCATCCATCCATAAACTTGCTTGTGAGCATGATACAGTTCCCGTTTCCAAGATAGCCCTATATAGCTTTCCTTGGCTTCTTCTTGTTACAGCCAGGCATTTTTCTGTGTGGATTTACTTTGGCTGGTGCTGATATACATATCCAACAACCCAGGCAGGTTCTAAGTGTCCTAAAACTGTGTTATTTTCAAAGGATTGCAAGAGAATATGCATACCATGTGTACTTAACCTTATTCTACTTGGAAAGAACTATTCCCCTCTGACATAACCCAAGACACGACCCGTGAATCAAGACACTTTCAGCTTGAGTCAACAACTTTCCTTATGGACTAGAGGCTGAGCATCTCAAGTAAAAACTGTTGACCAGGGGCATGTTATCTTGACAGGTCTCATCCCTGGTTCTCATTCAAATTGTTTCAAGACAGAAGTAAATGCATTTAACCTGCAGCAGGCTGGCTGAATAAGGGTCAAAGGGTTAAAGGGTTAACAAAAATAGGCACACAGAGACAATGGGTTCAGGCTGGTAATGTACACTTGATTTGTATTTTCTAAATACATGTACAAGATACCCCACAGTGAGGGTCGGCCTTTGAGAAAACGGGGGATTTCATTTTTTTTTTTGAGGGGGGGAAGGGGGTGGTTACAGATGGTGTGCCTGTTTTATATTTATTACACTGGATTCTTTGGTGCCCCCTTGTGCTACCCTCATGTGGGTCTGGCATTATGTAAACCCTGGGGCAGGGTGTGAGTTATGGACCCTATTAAAGTCATGTGTGGAGATAGTGGCACAAGACAAAAAGATCTGTTCGTTATCTGGTGTTTCAGTATCAGCTGTGTGTAATATATTATGGCAGAAGACACTGAATATTGCTTAAAGGTGAGGAAGGTATGTACTGCCAGTCTGTCATTGGAAACTGCATGATGGGTCCAAATCCCATGTACTCACTGATCCCTGCATCTGGCAAGGTATTTGTGTGGAAAACATCTGCAGCATGAAGTAGCTTTGTCAGAAATGTGCCTCATATAACTAACTGATGAGGTTGTTCCAGTGTTGAGAACCTTCCCTCATGCATGTTGCAAAGGAAAAAAATGACCCATGGTAGGTTGCATTAGCTGCCTGCCAGTAGGATGGACAATGCAAGTCAAAATAACTACATACACAGCATTTTTAATCAATGAAAGTTGACATGAATGGGACTATTTATGGTTTTCTTCTTTCCATTCTTGAAGGGCAATCAGTGTAAAACACACCAAGTTTAGACATACTTTTTGCTGCACACTCGACAGTCATGCAGAAGTTACCATACTGTGCACACACTAACCTGATGTTGTCATCAGCCAGATTGATTGTTCAGAGAAATGTAGGTGATGTTCAGCAAAATACAGGTGATGAACAGTGAAATACAGGTGGTGTGCAATGAAATACAGGTGATGTGCAGTGAAATACAGGTGATGTGCAGTGAAATACAGGTGATGTACAGCGAAATACAGGTATTGTAAATGTATTATAGGTGTCAACCCTCGAAGCTCCGTGACCAGGCGACTTTTATAAAAAAGAGCTTGAAAACAAAGAAAATAACAAATTTTACCACAAGATGCTGTCATTTTAATCATTGTAAGATCTACAAAATGGGAGGCTTGCTGTGGGAACGGGAGAGTTGATGGCTATGGTATACAAAATGCATCACAGTCGCCATGGAACACGATGACAATAGGCTCCGAAACATGTTGAGTAGTTAAGTGCTGAAGACCCTTTAATTTATTTGGGCTAATACAGCCTATGTCAAAATTTTACAGAGGAACGTGTGCAATATGGACAATAGTACTTCCATATGTATATAGGTTAGACAGGGACAGGTTAGCTTATGGAGAGTAAAGAGTTTGGACTGCAGAATAGGGTAATGACTACTGGGGAAGTGGTTCTGGGCAAAGAGACACAAATACAATATGTTTACTAACCTCACAAACATGACTTACATAAAGGTAAACAAAAACTGGCAACATTCTACAATGGTGGTATTTAAAAAATATTTAAACTGTTACCGATAAAATCTTGAACATGCAACCGTGAATTACAATATTTTTGCTCACTCTTGCCACATTTCTTGGACAAAAATCGTGGGTGACCTGAACAGCACAAACAAAGATAAATTGTATCCAGTATGATATTTGCTTGAATATGTGTTAATCCATTATGATAAAGAGTCCTGTATTTTTTCTGTGATTATGAGGTGCAATTTCTAGGGAGATGAGACAATTATGGCTGATGTGATGGCGGTTCATATTATACCAATCAGATCTAACATTATATAATCTCATAACTACCCCATATTGTGCCAAGCTCGCTCAACTAGTTTTCAAACAATTTGCAGGGTCAATGACTGACCTGACCTGAGGGTCAGCTGGGGTCCTACAGACAGCAACCTTTATCAAGTTTCGAGAGGTGTAGGGTGTGCATAGAGTTGCCTGCGAGACAGACCCTCGTCTGTACAGCCTGCATGCCACAGAGCTGAGTCATGGGATTGCAGCACAGGAATAAGAAAAGATACGGCTGTTGAGATCAATGGCAGCCGCATGCTACTATAATCGCTGTGACTGTGTGCGTTTTGTTTTGCTTTGTTTTTGTTTTTGTTTTTTTTTTTTTGGGGGGGGGTCTTTTGATTACGTTCCATGCCATATTAGCTCTTTTTGAATAGTGCAAACAGTAATTATATCCCAGACAGACAGATGAAAAATAAATTGATGCAGCACGAATGTGCAAAATCGTGAAAGTGATGATGGTTAATTCAGGCAAAAGGAAAAATTGAAAATGTTTGGGTTTTTTTGTTGGAAAACAACTCCAGCCCCTTTCTTTTAATGGTCCACCTGTATGTCTAGTGACATCATTTACAACTACTGGACCTAGTACTGAAGGATTAGAATCCCATTGCCTGAGAAATTTCCATCCTGTTTCCTATGGAAATTTTTGCTGTAAATTTTCTGGACAAATATAAATTTTCAGCACAAATATATGACAGAATTTGAAAGAAGTTTTCAGCAGATTGGTTAAGTCTCCTTTTCTTAAATTAAATTCTTCATGAAAAGAGCTTTCATTCAAGTACCAACATGCCTATAGTCTTAAGTCAGTGCCAGAACCACTGATCAAAGGCCTGTGACCATAGTATGGAATTTATTGGGTGGATTGTCTCAAGGAGTAAGCCGAGGCACAGAACCACGGTGAGACACACATCTGGGTATTTCAGGCTCTGAAACAAGTTCCTATAGTTACCAATGAGAGATCCATGATTATATCTTATGCTGATGTAGCCAGTCATCAGATATTACCTGTTGTACTTGCTTTGATAAAAATGATATTCTTCAAAAGTATATGTGATGTTAGAACTGGGTAGCAACAGGACTAGGCAGAGAAGCTATGGAGTTGCCCGACATATTTCTGGTCTTGATGGTACAGAAATGTTGCAGAACATTTGACTCATAGGATAAATACATATGTTTTAACCCGCTTGACCCTTAGATCTGATATATCAGCCCTAAATACATTGACTTATGAAACTTTTAGGACCCAGAGGGTTAAGTACTTTTGTTTTCCCCTGCAAATGAGGCCATCATGAAGTAAGACTTGTTACTGTGAATACATTTATTTTCAAGGGCATTTATTTTCACAGTTTTGGCATTTAGGACCTTTCACTGAGACTTAAAATTTGCCGTGTTAGTTTTGCTTCCAATCAATGTCATGATGAAAACTTTTTTCACTGTGTTCTAAATTTCGCCGTTTTGAAGCATCAGGAAATAAGCGAAAATAGGAACACAGTAAAACTGAATGAATTGAATTCACAGTATATGTAATTTGTGATTTGATCTGGCTCAAAGTATTAACAGTGACAAAAACACAACATTTTTCTTCCCTCCTCCCTCCCCAGCTATATTTTGCTTGTTCAAACCTGAATCACAGAACCAATATATCTCCTATGGTAGGAAACTTGCACAAAGAAATGGAACATCATTCAAAACTACACACACAACTTTTGATATGGTCCCTGGCCCATCAGAAGAGTGCTGGATATTGAGAATTGAGTGCCAGAGAGAATCCTCTCATCTGGCTGCAAGCATACACTGACTGAGTCTGAATCCGGAAAAAGAAAAAAAAAAGAAAGAAAGAAAAGAAAAAGAAAAGTGACTTGGAAAAGGTACAACGCCACAGAAATTCTATAGCATCAGTGTCAAAAGGGCTTGGTCAAATTAGATCAAACTGGTAACGATTACTGGATGAGTACGTTCAAGGGAGGGCATGGACTTAGGACTGGACTTAGCCAAATGTGTTGCTTCTGCTGCGAGGACAGCATGTTAGACACGACGTACAGGCCTAATCGCCAGAAGGTAAGGTTCAAACTTACTGTGGTTACACCAAGTTCAGGTAACATGTAAGCCAGGAGCAAAACAAAACTGGACCCAAAGGTAGCGGCTGACTGGACTTGACAGCAGAGCTTGGCAACGTTTGAGACACCACATAGGAACCAGATTTTTGTGCAAGGCATGTACGATAAAGAATAATTGTCCTGCATGACAAAACTTGATCTATGCATTGCTAATAGATTTATTCAGGTTTTTTTTTTTTTTTTTTTTTTTTCTTTTGCCTTGCCGGCTGATCTCCCAGCCTCAACCATCTAGTTTGTGAGGTGACATAAATTGTCCATGTACAAATTCCAGCGCAGGCCCAGGAATTTTGTCCAAAAAAAGTTGGGAGGGGGTGCTGTAAATGGACTTGTTTTTACAGTCCATAAATCTCATGCATATAAGTGAGGTTTAATTTTCCAATTTTTGACGTAGTTCCTATGAAGTCTGTGTTGAAATATTTCACTGTGGTTTTATTTTCAAAGTTTTATATGTGGGTATTTTATAAATAAATATGATGTATGCTGTCACTTCAGGAATGAAAATTGTGATGGAACTGACACCTTGTAAAGTATCAAAAGGAAGGGTGATAGGGCCTTGACAACCCTTTAAATCAACCCATTGGTTTCATGATATTGAAAATTAATTTCATTTCACTGTGTTTTTATTTTCTGCTTGTTTTGCTGGTGGCACAAAACTATGAAAATATAAACACACTGAAATGTCAATGGTATTTTAATGTAGACCTGTTCAATAAAATATTAAAAAGCTCAGTTAAATGCCTGAAATTCTAAAACTGAAAACTTCTGTATGTGAAAACAAATAGATTTACAGTATGGCTGCACCACTGATAAATTCAATGTATCAAAACTAATTTGGTTGTCATCCATCATGCTTCCTGCACATGTGTAATGTAACATGTTATTCAAAAGTTGACAGCAAATATGCTGGATGACAGAAATGAGTTATCTTACATACATGATATTTGCATGGAATATGATTAATCATCTGCTGATAGTCTGATAATATTTGCTTGAGTGTTCAGATAAATTTGATAGGAAACATAGTCAGTCGCGTATGCAATAGGTAAAAATGCAGACCCCCCCCAAAAAAAATTTATAGGGTTATTCAGTGAGCATTGAAATTCCTGCTGTAATTGCATTCCACTGTAAAGCCTTAGGGAATATACAGCCATAACTACCCTTGGATAACATTACTAAAGTACACTTTAGAACAAACTTGTACATCCACTTAATTTCTACATATTTTTATTTTTGCTTGTTTCTCTCTTAGCACAATACCACGCAAAGAGAAACACAATAAAATGTTACTTTAGCATAGGTTTAATAGGGAAATGTATCCCAAATTGTTAAATCAAAACATCAATAACATACTTAAAATGCAAAAACGGAAAATTTATAGATACGAAAATAAGTACATTTACAGTACATGTAATCGTTTTAGGATGGGTAACATGCAGTATACAAATATGCAGTGAAAGTGGGGTCCCAGTTTGTAAGCAGATGGTCAACCTGTAATGATTGGTTCTTTCTGTTAGGTAATTGTCTAGGTATTCCATGGATGATATCCTGAACCAGCGGGAAAAACGTACTCTGACATGCAAAGTCATTCACATTTTTGGCAAGTCACAGAGTACGTCAGACTATTACACAGCCAAAACATGGTCTGAGTGGGGCCTGGCCAAGACGTGTGGTATTCAGCATGAAATTCAAAGTATGTTGGATGGAGAGAGAAGTTATGGACAAGCAATGTGTGAACCCAGCAATAGTTTACCTTTCTGGCATAGATTATACGTCGGAAGATTTAGCTCCAACGAGTAGAAAGAAATCCGCAGATTAGGGACAAAGGCAGGTACCGAGGTGAAAAGTTCTTCACTTGGAAAATGGATCTGTTTTCACAAATGAACCTTTTCTCACCTTTGATGTCCTGGCATTGAACGGATTTTGGCAAGCCCAAATAGGAGCGTGAATTGCTTTCATTAGAAAAGGGGGTCAAAATGCAGTCTGCAAAGACATGATTGCAGTTTTATCATTTACTGTTATTATTCAAAACGTGTAATCAATTTAGCTGACCCTGGTTGTTTGTTAATTGAGTGTGAGACAGAAATATTTGTGCGTAAAGTAAAAGGTAAACTTGTATTAAAATATGTCAGTGCTGGGTTGGCCCATTTTAACTCTTTCAGTTTCTAAACATCGATAATCAGGTTATTTTGTAGAAAGGCATGACTCACTGAAGTGATCAGTACAGCACAAGATTAGGCAGGATTTTTGAAACTGAGACTGTGCGTATCTAATCGCATATGAAATCGTGTATGCTTGCTCGGCTATGCATCTCTTGTGTTACGCTATAGATTATGCTGCAGCCAGGGCAAGTAGCAAGAACAAGCTGCGTACTGCACGGCAGTGCACACTTGACTGGTTCATTGACGTGCACTGCAGTGCACACTAGTACAAAAGTTAGATAATTTTCATGTCTGAAACTGCAGAGGTAGAAAAATGACTATGTATAGTACGAGTGATATATTGGGTTCCTGTGGTAGTTTAACTTCAGATAAAAAAATGCAGCCTACATGTAGCGGCAATTTTCCACATGTGTGCAGTGTGAGGTTTCAACTTCAGCTTTTGACCTGGTGGGTTTAACATAAGTTTTAAATCAGCTGAGAACAGGGCAGAGTCCCATATGATCTTGTTTTAAAATGTTAATAGACTGTACTATTGCCTTTGTGCAGGGTAAAATCCTGAAAGTAGGTAATTAGGTAATGAATGTCAGAAATGAGAACAAGTTGCTAATATTTGATCACAGACTTGCCACATTAAAAAGCTGAAAGTCAAGCTTATATTCTCACAAACTTTTTGGCCACCCTGTGAAAAAAAAAATGTTGACCTGGGTTTGAGATGCAGTAGCCTCGTTTACCCGAAGTTAAGCATCAAAATATTGTGTCAAAATTTTCCCAGCATCTGAGTAGCTTTTTGTGGAAATTAAAGCATTCAGAAACAATATTGTAGAATTTTTAAAACAACAACCTTCACCTTGATGCCACAAAGGTTAATTGAGGGGTAATTTTGTGCTTATTTTGCTGTTTAAGTTTGTGGCCCCAACATCCACAGTAAATGGGCAAATGACCCTCAGTGGAGGAATGACTGGTTTATTGGTATTACTCGCAGGGGTGTATGTACTGTGACTCAACTGGGATGCAGACATATTTGTGATAGCTTTTATTAGAAATTTATCATGTGGTTTTATAAAAGAAGACAATGTACTGAAAAGGAAGCATTTTAATTGAAGGCAGAAAAAAAAACTCAATGTTAAGACCCATGAGAAAAAGAGCAAATTGGATCTGTGAAATAACCCTGACTGTGACAGCAAACTGCTGGCGTTGTGGTGAGCCCAAAACCAAGGAATGGCAGGACCAAATCGCAATTTACAACTCAAAAACACAAAGTGTTGGTATATAATGTACCTTATGTGTACAAATAAAGATGTATATATATGTATGTATGTATGTATGTATGTATGTATGTATGTATGTATGTATGTATGTATGTATGTATGTATGTATATATGTATGTATGTATACATACATACATACATATGTATATACATATATATACTTACATACATAAATATATATATATATATATATATATATATATATATATATATATATATATATAATTGAGTTCTGTAGCACTCTTTGATGCTGCTTTGTCTTCAGAATTTGAACATTTACTTGGAATAGCTGAGGTGAATATCGGTTCAGATGAGTTCTCAGTAGAGGGCTCTGTAGGAAGGAGGGCTAGGTCCTTATATTCTCATTTCAATTGCAACCTGCACTTTGATAGCTTAAAATTACTAGATTTAGAAACAACAGATTTGTCGTGGTAAGTCTTTGTGTATAGTTGAAATACAAATGCAGCTTTTGACGCCTCAGCAGCAAAATGGACCCAATTATTGAATGCTAGTTTAGCATTGAGTCCAATGGCAATACATGCCTCTAGCACTATGTATGGGGTGTGTATCCAACCAAATACACATAAAATTGTTAGTTGTGACCCTTGTTGTTTGGCAAACTGTTTCACAAATTCAAAATATGAACTCAAACCCCCAAACTTGTGCTGATGACAGATGTTTCTCTTCTGTAGCTGAAAAAAGTGCAGTGGCTTTGTTTTGACTTTGAGTCAAATATGGAGATATTCAGAGGCAAAATTTCATTTATGTCAATTGTGGGAGTTAAATAAGTAAATTTGGTTTCTGTGTATCACGGAACTAAAAGGAGTTCATGTTGTGTGAGAATTTCTACCTGTGGGACCGACAGAAAATATCATTTAAATGCAAATATTCCAAATATTTACCCCCCCCCCCCCCCCCCCGCGCCCTAAAAAAAAGGAGGGGAAAAAAACTGTACCCCATACTGATAATTTTGACTCATGTTTTGATCAATATTTTGCAACAATACACGAGTCTTTCACTGCTTTGTTCTGCCTTTTTTATGTAAATGTCAACGTGGGGACTTGATATCACAGTATCAGGAAGTAACTTCTTTCCATGAAAAAATTACCAGTTAATGTTCATTAAAATAAATGTCCCTTTTTTTGTGATTAGGAATAATTGCCTTAATTACACTTTTCCACATTACACTATGGGTACACTGTGTTTTAAGTATGGTGAGTGGAGCTGTTGATTCAGTCTCCAGAGAGTTAAAAACGAAGAAAAAAAAAGAGCACCCTGATCGTGGCAACCTAATCCAGTGTTCAGCACGCTTTGCACATTCTGAATGAAATTCCTACCAGGTGTTGGCATTTCAAGCTTTGTTTACATGGTAAACATGTCCTATTAGTTGCAAAGATGTGCAAGGTAAGTTGTTTCACCAAGACATTTTAACTCATTCCATGCTGATAGAAGACCGAGTCAACAGCTTTCCTTGGCACGCTCTGGGCACAATGCTCCCAGAGTGTGCCAAGGAAAGCTGTTGACCATGGGCATATAATTTGGAATGATCTTCCATGCAAGTCTCATCCAAAACTTTGAAAAGTAATCCCTAAATTTGTAAAATGCAGTTAGCAGACGACATTTAGATATTAGTGGGGAAAAAGTGTCATTAGGGTGGAATGAGTTAACCTACACCGCGTCTGAATGAGAAAAAACCAACAGAATGGGACTGAGCCTGCTACTGGGGTATAGCTTAGGCTCTTTCCAACAAAGAAGGTTTGACTTGAACTGGACCTGTGAGTATTATGCTGTCCAAAACTTCCATACAGCTTTTAGGACACAAAAGTAAAACCAAATGTTTCAGCAGATGGGTTTTTGAACATCTGTGCAGTTTGGGCTGCTTTCAGTGTAACAAAAATAGCCAGCCTGACAGCAGAAGCTTAAAATGAAATCAGGTTTACCTCTTTTTTTTTTTTTTTTTTTTTTTTTTAGAGGGGGTGGGGGGGGGGGGGTTAGCGATTCCACTGCCTCCTTACACATCCATTCTGTTTTTATAACCTCTTCAAAATTTTCAAAATAAAGTATGTTTTTATCAACTGTTACTTTTAATCATGTAAAGAAATATATGATATTCAAAACAGATCTTTGGAGTCCAACATTGCGGATACTGCTGTATGGCCCAGTGTACTAAGTCTTAATTAGAGTTACACAGAACAAATAAATTTGGAAAGGAACATGGTCATTAGGTATAAACTGCTATTCCCAGCTTAAAATAAAAAACCCCGAGAATTGTTTAATTTAATGCCCAAAAAGTTACATTTAATATTTTTTAATTACAAAGATACTGGTGAAGAGCCCTTCAAATGGGCACATTAAAAAAAATTGTATGATTCCTAGGAACAATAAAAAACTATGATTTCCAGGAACAGTAAAAAAACTGTATGATTTTTAGGAACAATAAATAACTTTTATAAAGCTACAGGGAACAAAATTGTGTCACTGTATATTACTGTCCATGGCTGAAAGGGAACTGATAGTTACTAGGGAGTATACCCAAGTTTCTCATTTTCTATTCTTATATATATATATATATATATATATATATATATATATATATATATATATATATATATATATATATATATATATATGCACTCACTGCCCCTCCTCCCTTAAAAAAAAAAAAAAAAGAAGGAAGTTAAATTTACCCTGGCAGTGACAAAGTGAAGCTGGTCCCCAGCAAGTTTCCTGATTCCGGGATAACAGGATGAGAGAATTAGATCAGAAGTTAATGCATTTAATGTTGTACTAGGATCAATGAGTAATCAACCTATATTCTTGAAACTCACTGCTGTTAAAATGGACACAAGCCTATGGACTGCACATTTTGATTTATGCTTAACTCATTCCATACTATGGTCACAGGCCTTGGTCAGTGGTTCTGGCACTCCCTGGCAAGTCATGCTACAGCTGCCCTTGCAGCAGCTGCAGCATGACTTGCCAGGCAGTGCCAGAACCACTGACTCAAGGCTATAGGTATGTTGGTACTTGAACGAAAGCTCTTTTCATGAAGAATTTAAATATGCAATTGTCGTCTTAAATCCAGGTAAATATACGGAAATATCAGGGACTGGATGGAATGAGTTAAGGTTGCATTCTTTTTCTAACATCAAAGCCCATAGAAATTCCTGGAATTCAGACAAAGTTTCACTTATAAATGCAATTTCAATGGATGTCAAATAACATGGAAAAGATAGGACTTGGCACCTGATAAATGTGTCATGAAAGGCAGGTGGTCTGTTTGTGCTTGAAAACTATGAAACTAAGGATACAGTGAATAAGTTTTTTAGCGTGGCATTAATAGAAAAATTGATTAAGATAGTGAATTTTTAGTCTTAATGAATGGTCCAAAAATGCAAGGACCAAGAAAAGTAACATCCTTGAAAATAAATGTATTCACAGTACACACATGCACGCACGCATGCATGTGCACATAAGAAAATTTGCCTTATGATCTTGACAGTGTCACTGGTCGTAGGTTGGAGTGGGGGAAAGAGGGGTGAGTCTTGTATCTTGTATCTTGATGTATTTCCTGTCAGAAGGTATAAAAGTGTATGTTTGCACAAAAATGAGGCATTCTGGTGTAAATATGTTGGCAAGCTTCAAGTGAGGTGGGGGATCTATTATTTTTGCTGTGGAGATATATCTTCCATGTCAGGGAGGAGAAACCCCGACAATATATTTAGTATGCATATCTCAGGGGCCATGTTGATCACTCTGTGCACCTCAAGGTATTGTGGCTGCAGGTGTTTGACCAAGCATTGATTGTGTTAGTCCAGGTATAAATGTAATCAGATGTGCTCTCTCTAGAGGGCTGAACAGTTAGCAGAGTTTAACCCTGAAAGACCTTGCGCCAACTTTCCTTGGTACTTTCTGAATGCACTGCATCAATGCTGCATGAGAGAAAACTGTGGATTTTGTTCACAGAAGGTTAATGTATTCATTGAAAAAAATACATCGGAGTACAAAACGTGTCCGTTGAATGATGATGTCTCAATAGTAGGCAGTCTAAATGTGTACCACAAAGTGCCGGCTAATAAACCAGCACTCGGCTGCCAGCATGACAGGGAATAATGCTGGTGTCCTGAAAAAAAGTATTCGACTGACGTAAAGGGTTCCCAGGTGGGTCTTGGGGTCACCAGGTCACGAGAGCAAGGTTTTCTATTCACAAGTGGCAAGTGATAAAAATGCAGTTTTTAACCTTATCAGTTTCTGTGTTAATTTTACAGGTAAAAGTAATGTAGAATCCAGGATCTAGACAGGGTGGTTCCCCCCCCCCCCCCCCCCCCCTCCAAAAAAGAAAAAAATCTGTATGATCTCCCCAAATTTTTGGGAGATTTTCCGAAATTTCACTCATTTCTTTCAAGTCTCCCTATCTCCCAAATTTTGAAAAAAACCCCTCCCAAATTATCAATTTTTTTACATAAAAAAGTTAACATTTTGCATAAATTGTTTTTGTGCATTTACAGCTAACGGATTGTGGTGAACAGTGTTTTGAATGCATTTTCCAATTCTCTTTCTTACAGCAGATATTTGGAAATTTTAACCACCAGAATGCACCATTTTAACTGTGTATTTACAAAAATGTATCACATTGGGAGGGGGCCACACACCCCCACCGAGCTCTCCCCTCATCATCTGTGCAATCTCCGGAATTCCTACTGATACATCAGGAACATCTCCTGAAATTGGGAGAAGATAACTGGGAACTTGTGGGTCTCATGTGAGATAATGGTCTTTATGGCAGCTACAACCACTGTGTGTTCTATCAATTAATTTGAAGTGAGTTGTAAGGTGTGTAAATTGTTGTCAGTGTTCATGATGGTGTTTTGGCAATGTGGCTGACTGGCAAAGTTTCCAGGTGTGTTGGATGGACAGTTTTTGAGGGAAAAAGGGGTTAAACCAAGAGAAGTAAGTGATGGCAGAAATGTGAGTGTTGATCAGTGGCTGTTTGCCTTGTCTGTTTGGTGAAATTTATCAATGTCCACAGGGAAAACACTTTTACCAGATATGTTTATGTTTGATGTGAGAGGGAGACAGAAATAGCCGTTTGGAAATAAACCCATCTACTAACAAAATAAAAGAGAACAAAAAGTGGCTGTGGCTGTGGCATATGTAATGTTTCCAGTGGTAATCAAGGTGGGGGGGGGGGGGCAGAGAGGAAGCAGCTATTTAAAAAGGGAGGAAACAAGGAACCATGTTGGTTCAAAACCTCTCTCATAGGTGGTGCTGCACTCAAGTGATAGTTGGGTAAAGTTGAGTATGGTTGGGGTAAACAGTGTGTGCATGATGCAGTTGTACCTGCAGTGAAGACCACCTCACATAAGAGACCACATAGCTTTTAAAGACCACACTTTCAAGGTGATGGACTCAATTTCTAGGTTAGCTTTATCTGTAACTTAAAGACTCCCTAACATCTGAGATTACTTTTTAATGTTGCATCATGTCAGTATATTGGCTGGACTTTGACATTCACATATCATTTCCCCCTGACATTCCACAGAAGTAAAAAGTTGCAAAGTGAAACTAAATTGGAGTAGCATCTTTTTAGTGCAAAACATTCACTTCATGTAGAGAGACTGACATATATTCAAGATCATTTGTCCATGGTGTAATGATTACTGTCTTGGCAGGAAGATGCCTCATATCAGATAGATCTTAAATGATTGAAGGACCAGCCCTTACTGACACTAAATTTTAATGACTGATGTGTGTTATAAATTTTCACTCTGTTGTAAGTTAGACATAGTTTTTCATCCTGTAGCCTCATAGCTGATCCCTGGAGAGCAGCTTTGTTCTGGAATTTCAAAAATTTTCAGATTCCAGTCCAGGCTCCCTTCCTGGGAGTTCTGTGTTCATCCATGAGCTATGAATTAACCCTTTCCCCCTTGAATTAAGACTGAGTCAACAGCTTTCCTTGGCATGGGTTGGGCACTAAGTGCCCAACCCATGCCAAGGAAAGCTGTTGACCTAGGGCATGTGATCTTGATAAGTCTCATGTACATTTCTCAGTCAAATTGTTTTTCATAACTGTTGAAATTAGTTGAAAACACTGAAGCAGACGGCATTTGACCACCAGCCGGTTTTGGCCGGTTTGAGGGGGAAAGGGTTAAGGTGCAGATCTATCACAGAAGCCAGCTAACAGTCTGACACCATCAGCACCAGTGGACTCGGGGGTCAGTTAAAATCTTTGGGCGAGGCCTGTTGCTGTCATTAAAAGTTAATTTGGGTTAATTGAGTGAAGGTCAGTGCCATTAGCAGCCCAGCTTGATTGACAGGTGTGAGGTCTGCTTCCTGTTTGACCTTTGGTCTACAGGACACTGGTCAAATGGGTCTGACATCTCGGGCCTCTGATAGGAGGTTTGCCTTGGTGGAGAAGTCAGTCGTAAGGGAGGGCTGGGCTTGGGATTCTGGGTTTGCCATGGAAAATCAAAGGCCATTCCCACAGAACTGAGCAGTAGAATTCATCTTTGTACTTGCCACACTGACAGCAATGAGAATATTTCATAGGCTCCCATTGTTTACAAGAAAACAGCAAAAAAGACAGTTTCCCCCCCCCCAAAAAAAACAAACAAACAAAAAGAAAAGCAAAAAATCTGTGAATTGCATCACAGACTTTACCAATAAACCATGTAATGTTTGGATTTTTCAGGGAGTTTTTTGGGCTTTATTTGGGTTTTTTTTTTTTTTTTTTTTTGCCGTTTCTGTTTCTGTTTGTTGTTTCTTTTTCGTGGTCACTTTGCTCTCCATAATTAAGCATCCCGCGTAGGAAAGGATGCATGTAGTGTTTAGTCCTGTTGTCTGCCGTCTCCAACCCTATTAAAGGGTCTTAAAAGAATGGTCACAAAAGACGTCTTATATTAAAAGTGGTCTACACAGCAGGTATTTTTTCACAAAAACTTCGGAGGGATTTTGTTCTTATGCAAATTATCACCCTCAAGTGCTGCCCATGTGGTCCTAAAAGGGTCTTCCGGATTTTTAAACCAGAGGTCCTGGTTCACAAACTGTACCACTGCTGATTTCTTTGGTTAAAGTGGTCTTGCATTGCCGACACAATTTGGTTATGAATCAGTTTCAACCACAATTAACGTAACAGTGGTAACAGCCAGTTATGGCTTAGTGTACGGTCTATAATACATGTACTAGCAAGAGAAGGAAGTACTCGATGATGACCAGGAAACTGTGTTGTAGTGAGTGGACATGAATTATGAGGCAACATGGCTTATATTACTATGAGTACAGACCATTATGAGGCTTTCCTGCTATTTGATATGATGGGGATGGGTTATCACGATTTCTGCTCATGTTGGTACCTTTCACCGTTAAAGTTGTCTTGTATTTAGACCATCTGCATCATAGAGGTGTGGTCTGAAATAACTTGTGGTCTTTGTTGATGTAAGCTGAGAATTTAGATGAATTCCAGGCCACTAAACCAGGGCAATATAAAATCCCAGATTTTTAGATATTCTTGTGATGGAAATTTAAAAAAAAAAAGAAAGAAAAGAAAAAGAAAGGAAGGGAAGAAGAAAAAGAAACTCTTCTAATGTTGAACACAACAAAGGTCATTCTCATCTGAATTATCATAGTGGTTCTGGATTGAAATTCCTGATGAAAAGGACTTTCAGTTGAAATCATCCAGGTACCATAATATGCTTAAGTTCCACAAAAAAAAAAAAAGAGAGAAAAAGAATAGAAAAAAAGAAAGAAAGGCAAGGAAGGAGAGGGGAAGGGAGGGGGGAGGGAGAGGGAGAGAAAAACTGATCCGGGTCCACAGCTCTCTCCTGGACACATTTAAGTGCACTGTGCCCCTCTCCTGGACACATTTAAGTGCACTGTGCCCAAAGTTGGCACAGTCGTTGACTCAGTCTTACACTTAGCACCAAAAGGGTTAACAAATAAATCTGAAGTATTTATGGTATGCTGGACTCAGTTATATAAACCTGTGTGTTTAGGTTGTTATACTAGCCCCTTTGAGTTATGTCAACCAAACAATATTAATAAAACATGGTTTTTGCTTTGTTCTTTTGGCCAACAGCCCATGATAAGCCTCTCTACAGAAGTTTTAGAGAGGTTTTAATGCTCGGGACTTTTGACCTCCACAAAGGTGCTCAGAGGACTGGGCAGACCAAGGCCACAGTAGCCCATTTGATTCTAAACATAAAATGTCATACTGTAAATTGCTTTAATTTCACTATACTTTTATTTTCACTTATTTTGATGATGGCATAAAACCATGGAAATTAAAATACAACATGTAACAGTATTTTAACATTGTTTGAATAGGAATTATGTCCAAAACAGTGAAATTAAAACTACAATGAAATGTCAAAAATACAAAAACCGTGAACATTTATACACATGAAAATAAAGCAATTTACAGTAATACCATGTTGAACTACAAAGTACATGTATTTAAGACGCCCAAGTCAGCTGTACATGTGTTTTAAGACCACATTCACCAGGTCCCCAGTTCTCTCTTTTCCATGTTATTTTACCTCCACTGAGAGATCCCCTGCTTTTTGTGACCACTTTAAGACCTGCCCTAGGGGTGGTCTTGAAAGAGGGACTACTGTATTATTTTCTTTGATTGAGGTGGTTTACACATTTCATTAAATCTCAGAAAGCAGCTGTTACCATAAGAGGACACAGGGATGCCAGCATTGTACGAAATGTTTACAGGACAAAGCGTCATCAACATCATTCAGAGGTTGTTTTTTAACATCAAACATCTTTTCAGAAGTTTCAATATTTATAAAAGAATTTTAACATAAAATGTGTGCATGTTTGGTCACCATTATGAATCATGCAGCTAAATCATCAGAAATTTCCAAAAATGTGTGACAATATTTTATGCAAATGTGAGACAATTGAATCTTTTTTTTTTTTTTTTTTGCACTTTGGGCTGGACACCTTGTAATAAATGCAAAAATGGGAGAGCCCAGACAAAACAAAGGGGTGGAAATGACGAGGAGGGGTGGGGGTGGGGTGGGGGTGGAGGTGTAATCAGTGTTTCTAGATGTGTCAGCAGAGACTGTGAGATGTCAAACTTTTTACAAATTACTCCAGCTGCCTAGGGCTTCTCAACAATTAATTTCACCAAATCACAATGGACAAATTAGAACATTTAGTCCCCCCCCCCTTTTTGTTTCACCCTAGGGTTGTAAATTAAAGGGGTGGAAATCACCCCAGGCTGTAAAATGTCTGGGCCGATCTACAAGTCAACACTATGTAGAGAAATATTAGCATTAATCAAAAAGAAAGAGAATTCCTGAGAGTGTATATTACTGCATTAGAGCTGCAAGAAAGTACTTAAGTCTTAATGAGATCAGATTAGAGTTAATTGTGTGTGCATGCAGTTCCCTCAGGACTTGGACTGATATTTATAATGTGAGAGTGATTACTGTAAATTGCTTTAACTTTGCTGCATTCTTATTTTCACCTACTTTACTGATGGCACAAAACTGTGAAAATAAAAACACAGTGAAATGGTCTTTTAACATTGTTTGAATGAGAATTATGTCCAAAACAGTGAAATGTCAAAAATGCAAAAACCGTGAAAATTTATACACACGAAAATAAAGCAATTTGCAGTACATGCCTCTGAACCAAACTCAAGCTGACCCTGCTGTCTCCTGGGAAGGGTGGTAGAGATAACATGGAACTTGGTCTCCTTTTGGGGCAACGTGATGACCAGCAGAGAATTTTTAATAACAGTATAGACAGAAAAATACTTGAAGATATATATATTTTTTTTAAATTGGTACAGGACACAGAGTATGCAACAATGCAGAATTAAAGTTCATGTTGACGGAGGTTGTGTCCTTGAAGGACTTGTCCAGAGGTAATGTCTTTGCCTGAAAAGGAGGCAAGTAACATATGTGGGGTAAAATAATCGGGGTTAAGGGGGGGGGGGGGGCAACAAAGGGTCAGTGCCCAGTGACTGTGAGTGTACAGTGTGTGATGATATATTTTATGTTCGGAACGAGGGGGACTGATGATATGTCATCAATTAAAATGTCTGCCAGCTGTTGATGAACTATTGTAGGTGACACTGGTCAGCTGAACCCCAAACAGTTAATTGCACTTGAGTAAAGCAGCAAATTTCAAGCATGAGTCATGTGAAGTGTTGGATAAGAACAACAGATTTTTCCACTGTTCTGCTCGGATAAGTGTGCACTTGTGGCACCTGTCTTAAAACTGATTGATTTGGAGAAGAAGAAAAAAGATAGACCTGCAGTCATGAATACAAAATCACATGGCAGTGTCATGTCAAATTCTTTGCACATGCCATGGTGTCTGCCTTGTTGTGAAATTGTTTACAAGTGTGATGGCGTAAGATTATTTACATGTGTCCTGGTGTAAGATTATCCACGTTTATACATGCTTGCCCTCCTCCTCTAAATCTATTTAAGAGTATTGCAGCGTTAAATTATACACGGGAATGTATGCAGGGTTGTGTCCATTTTTTTGTGTGTGTTCTTGGTGTGTGGCCTGCCTTCAATGTTGGGAAAATTGGGGAATGGGGGGAAGGGGGGAGGGGGGTACTTGTGGTCCCAGTGTCATGATCAGGGACATTTTATGACACATGGTGGAGGGAGATGGACAGACCCATCTGCAGACATGTGACATCAGGACTTGACTGTGGTTGGTCTTGGGTGGGGGTAACATCAGTCACTGGATGAAATACAATGTTAATCAATGTATTACAATATGATTAATTATGTATTACAATGTAATTACAACCTGACAGAACAATCCAGACTTGATAATTAAAAAAAAGAAAAAAAAAAAAAAGAAAGGTAGCCTGGATCCCACATGTACCAGCAAGGTGAGTGTATGTTAATCCCACACAGCTACAATTTCAGGTCTAACAGTAGCTACTGTTTCCTTTTTTTTTTCTTTTTTTGTTTTTGTTTTTTTTTTTTTGTTTTTTGTTTTTTTTTTTTTTGTTTTTTTTTTTTTTTTATTTGTTGTGGGTTTTTTTTTTTTTTTAAAGAAAAAGGAAATGACAAATGTATTTGTGTTTGGTGCCAGACACAGAGCTGTCTGTTTGAATAAAAAACTGAGCCTTTCTTATAGACTAAACCACCTGATGTGCTCATGTATACTATCGTACATGGCAAGTAGTTTTTTTTTTCATGACTGGTAACTGATAAACATGAACTTTCATGACAGTGATCATCAGGTAGTAAATTTGCCCCCCTCGGGGGGGGGGGGGGCAAATTCCCCCTCACTCCCGCCCTAAAAAGTTAAGTAAAGTGAAAGTAAAAGTAATGTAAGGAAAAGTAATAAAAACAATGAAAAAGAATTGTTTGTTTTAGGAGCCAATGCCTGTTAATTTTGGACTAAATTGTAAAACCTTTTCTGTATTTTAGTGGTTGTGGTTCTGAAGTATTGTGTTGAACTTTGAGGCCTGGCCATTCATAAATCCATGAAGGACCTACTTGAGTGATCATATTTTAACTTGTATGTGGTTAAAACAAGACTCAAGAGCTTTTCTGAGTGTAGTGGGCATGATTGTGAAAATCTTTAGACTTGGGGCATGCTATCCTGGTGAGTTTCAGCTGTAAATCCTGTTCAGATTTTCAGGCATAATGACAGTTGATTTTTCCCTTGTGTTGCCATAAGGAACAGATACCAGCACCAATATATATATATATATATATATATATTTCCTTATTGATTTTATCCTTGTGATGTATGTGATTTTAATATATATATATATATATATACATACATATATTTCCGTATTGATTTTATCCTTGTGATGTGCGTGATTTTAGTACAATTGTGTAATTTTTGTTTTCTCACACTTATATGTGTCACGCTTATTGCGCTGTTCAAAATCGTGTTTTTATGTATCAAGATCAAGGTCACCAAAAGCAGCGATGCAGGCTTCTCATCAATTAACAAGTGAACAGAAAATTTCCATTAAATCAACAATTAGTTTGGTTAAAAAAAAAAAAAGATAAATAAATAAAATTGCTGCAAGACTTGGGCATGGGGAAGTCAATTTAGACTGCATCTATTCCAAACAGTTCACTCCTGACAAGACCTGACAGCAAGCAGCTTTAGAAAATGTCTTGTATGAATTCATTCCCCATCATGTCACTGACATGCAGAATTCTATACCTGAGACCTTTTGAGTATTGTAGGTTCATCAGAACTTGAGACTTTCTTTGCACTCTCTTTACCTCTTATCAAAGACCACCTACCAGGAAGGAGCAGATTTCAGTATCAGCAGCTTGTTGAACACTTTTCCCTTGTAGTGTCAGATTTTCAAGTATCTGGGCAAGTTGGTGACTGGGTGTGGGGGGAGTGGGGGCAGGGGTGTAGGAAAGGGGGGGGGAGTGTTATTTCATGAGGAGGTCAGACTGTTGATGAGTCTGCAGGAGGCTAGAGCCATGAGGTGTAACTGTGGCTGAACTGTTATATCAGCAGACAGGCTGTACCATGTGTACTGATAGGACTTGTATGTTAACTCCCTCCCATATACCTGAAAAACTTCAAAATCCAGAACATTTTCTCTAGGTAATCTTGGCGTTGTGGCCTGTGTGAGAGACAAGAAGGCCCGTGACCTGGACCTGGAATGCGCAGTGATGCCTGGTGCACCCTGCATGGCCCACCGTCCTAATGTAACCTGACAGTTCAGTCAAAGATTCCTATCCCTGGAGTCTCTTACTGATCGGGGCATCCAACTCTGCCACTGAGCACACAAGGGTTAATGGTTACAGCAGGACTGCAATTCCAGGCACTCCAAGCGGGAATGTTTTTACTTTCAATATTTGACTTGTCTGCATGAGACGTTCAGGGAGATCTAGTTCCATACATCAATGAGAGATTCAATGTATGGCACCGTGGACCATCATTAGTGGATCAACAACATTCTTTCTGGTCTTTTTTGACTGCTTTATATATGATATTTTAGTAGGTCTAAAAGAAGAGCGTGCTGCTGTAAGTAGCATGTGTGAGTATAAGGGTTAAAGTGATGACACAACCACTTCTATCAGCTGTTATCAGTAGCAAAGTGTCATGTATGTTGTCAGCTTTGATAAGATAGGACAGAGTTCTGTTATTTTGTGACTTCTGGGGGGGGGAGATAAAAATTCTCAGGAGACTAATCAGAGAATAACGGAACATTACAATAGGGCACTTATGATTTTTTTGTCTTCTCCCAGAAAAGATTTGCCAAACATGCTTTTAAATATCAGAACACTAGAAGTGTCTCATCTGACAAACTGTCTGAAGCAGATGTATATTTTCAGATTTGAAATGGAGATGATAGGTAAATTATCTTGATGAAACTGGAAAATAATAATAAGGATGCTGACCTGCCTGCCTGTCTTACTGTATTATTTATTATCAAAGTTGTGATATCTGGGAGTTCCTGTTTTGCATAATGTTTATTATTTCTCTTTTATCTGTGTGTTTTTGTTGCCATCTTTATGTGTGACCACACCCAGTATGTTGGTGTATGTCATATTGTCAATAAGGTACATATGTGTGTGGGGGGAGGGGAGGGGGAGGGGGGAAGATATGTGGAATTTGTCGCAAGTCCTACACCTGTACATACGGAGGTTCCAAACTACGGATTTTTCAATAGCTCTACAGAATTTTTCATGCTGAGCAGTTGTAAAATATAAGAGGGTACACTAGTCCCTCCTTTGAGAGACCGCCCCTAGTGCCACCCAAAAGGCGGTCACAAAAGCAGGTGTTCCCTCAAAGGAGGTATAAAATAACATGAAAAGTACTACAGAGACATGACAATTGTGGTCTCACAAAGGAGGTGGTCTCCCAAAGGAGTGGTCTTTCAAAGGAGGGACTACTGTACCAAATTTATGATAATGTTCCCCATTATAAGTATATGTAAATGGAACTTTCAGAATCAACCAAAATTGGAGCATTTCCCTTGAATTTCCTCCAGATTTTGATACAGAACCACTTGGAGACTCTGTACATATGGATCAGCCATGAAATTCTTTGAAAGGGAAATACGCACTAAAAGTATGTGAACCGAAGGAATGTACCGATGTTACACTGATAAGCCATTTTGATCAATTTTCAGGTCTGCAGAACTGTAGACTGGCAACGGAAAGGTTACAGACAATTTGACCAGTAAGACTCTGACTTGGGGGGAAAAACAAAAACAAAAAACAAAGTGCACCGTGTACCACCAGTAAATGTTAGAACAGAATGGTTGTTGAAAATTGTATTTGGTTAGTGAAATGACGATGTTGAGTGGCCAGTTTGTGAGAAAACACAACTGAAGTATAGCACAATCTGCCAGTGATTTACATAAGACTTGCCCCAGGAATGTGAAATATTTCTTCAGGCAATTACTCAGTCGGCCTACATCTATGAACAATTAACGGTACTTCAGTGTAATCAGGTTGCACTGTGTGGGTTTATGTCTCTGTAAGTGGCCCTACTTTCTATATTGCTGAAGGCAAGGTAAACATATGATATAACTGTTTTAACTGCCTGTGCATGGATGTGAACCTGTCTGGTTCAATCTTTTTTTTCTTATATATGAACAATTTGAACCTATTGAAAAGTTATATCATAATATGCTTTGCTGCATAGTTGAGCTCAGATTAAATCCAGAAGACAAGTATTTGTGAGCATGTATAATCCATGTGCTCGGTATTTGTGATGAGATACCAAATTTCATGGAAAGAAATTATTTTGAGGTTAACATCTGATCCTTGCAGTTATATGCAGATTGGTATCTTCATTAGATGGACGTACTGTACGTTTTCAACAGAAATACAGTTCCAGTCTCCAGATATCTGTAGATTTGATCAATCAACAAATCTGGTGACAGTTGGTTCGCCCCTTGCACCCCTTTCTTTAAAATGGGTCAATCCAGAGTCATCAGGGTCACACTCAGAGAGGTCAGTGACTCAGAAAGAGGCTAACACACAAAACATACAGCTCCGGACTTTTTCTTCTGTGTCAGCGAGAAGAAGGATATACTGGTTATAATGACTGGAACTCAACCAAATTCATTATGATTGTCACAGTGCAGGTAATGAATTCTGTTTTATGTCACATTTAATTTGACTAAACATGATCAGATTTACAAACCAGTGTAATCAGTGTGGCAGAAATCATGGGAAAGTATGGGAATGAGTGGCCTCTGTTGACACACACTTTGAATGACCAGCTGCAGGAACCGGTATAACTGTCAGTGGTTTCAACATGTCTATCAGTGTGACTGGTTACCCACTGTTGGGACCTCTCCCCCCCCTCCCTCTCTCTCTCTCTCTCTCCTCTGTCAGCCTTTTAAAAAAGTGGTTATACTGACAGGTGGTCTTTGAGAGTAGATGACCATAACTGAGAAAAATAGTGAAGTTTCTTGAACATGTCGAATGAATGGAAGGTTTGGTTGGTAATCATTTTTCTGTCTCATTATTTGCAAGGTACACATACCAGTCATTTGATTCCAGAAAGCTGTAGCAAGATTAACTTGACTTATGGGAAGATTGTTCTTGCTGGTGTGGCCTGATATGTGGGTGTGAGTGTGGATGTGGGTGTGGGGGTGGGGGTGGGGGTGTGTGGGGGGGTGCACATGTGTATAAATATTTTTTCTAATGTATGTACACATATAAATACACAGGAGTGACTAAAATTATTTTTCATCTTTTTTGGTGTGTGTGTGTGTGTGTGTGCCTACATGTGTGTACAGAGCCTTCTCATAAGAGCTGAATTATGATGTTGCAAGAAAAAAGGAGGAGGCCAATACTTGGAATTGTACACATTTTTATGTACAAAAGATACACAAAAACCCAGAAGCAGGCTGAGGCCTAGCAAGCAGTGGGCCCTTTGAGCCTCTTCCTGCCCTCTGATGAGAAGGCTATAAATATACATGTGAAACCCCATTATAACAATACTCAAAATTCAGATATGTGACATAAATGATATTTTCCATGGTATGTGATTCATTTTCTTGTCATATTCAGTTAACCAGTTATCTGACACATTTTCAGGGAACAGATGTGTCATTATATTGAATTTTCAACATATATATATATATATATATATATATATATATATATATATATATATAATATATATATATATATATATATATATATATATATATATATATATATATATATATATATATATATATACTTCTAGGGGTAGGGCCATAAAATAAGTGGTTCACTTGTATTCTGGAAGTACACATATGTACCCTGATTTTGCGAGTTCCAAGTAATGTGCCAGTTTTCCCTCCTTACACTAGGTTGCCATGGAAACAATGAGGTGACCTGTAATGAATAACAGATTGGTAGGATAGGCCTGGATGTTTCATGATTTGGAATTATATAAATGTATATTTAAAGATACTATCAAGACATGTTATCTGGGTAATTACTGGTAAATGGGAGCTGGTTTGTATACACATTATGTACTTGGAGATAGCAGGGTCAGTTGGTATTTACACATCAGTAGCACTGAACACATGCGCTGGGTCATATTACCATGACCAGGGTTCCAAAGTAAACAAGTAAAAAACTGTTGACATTTAATTTTGGCTTCTTTGTATTTTATTTGCCTTTTTTCAAAAATTTATTTTGGCAAGTTTTAGACTTGGCTGAGGAATATGCTGAATTCAGCAGCTTATTTCCAGGTGATAAAGTGTTTGTAACTGTGTTTTGTTGTCAAAACCCAAGTCAAGAACTTTATTTTGTTTACTTCATGAGGTCAAGCGGGATGAAGAAACCTTGACCAGGGCAGAACTTACAGCCCTTTGCAGTGCACTTGGGGAGAGCCATAAATATTTGAACTAATATACTGGCCTACCAAATCACTGTCAACTGTTTTTTTGTTTTTTGTTTTTGTTTTTTTTTAGACAGAATTATTATCATAAGGTTGGGCATTGTTTTCTTTTTTTCTTTTCTTTTCTTTTTTTTTTTTTCAATTTTGGATTTATTACCATCAACAGAGTAAAAATGGTCCTACCATCCTGCAGCCAAAAAATTCTAAATGGTGATGTCACTGCCAACAAACAGTTAGTTGATAGTGGCCAAATTCACTTATCCTCTAAATGTTCAGCCAGATTCATATCTCTGTAAAGTCTATAGGGTATTGCATGTATGTTAACAACTGGGAAAGGAAAGAGGCAGGAATGACTCATCAATATCAAGATTAATTCTTCCATGTGTGATGATGGTAATATGGTAGTGCTGACCAGGTACCCCACCCACCCACACCTCTGTACCCTGCCCTGTCACCTCAGCACCCCCTTCACCTTTGATACGGGTGTCTACCAAGACTCCACATTGTTTCCTGGTATTTTAGGACTGATGGATTGGACTCAAGTCCAGGTGTCATATAGGGACTGTTATAGTCAGAGCATTACTCAGAAGTCCCTAACAGTGTAAGTCTAACAAGTAGACTATCCCTATGGTGGCCCCAATGATAGCGGATTTAACATCCTTAATTGGGGTCAACCAGACTTATTTAATTAATCCTATATGTATTCTATATTTGTACAGCCTGTTAGCGTGGACTGTTTGCCGTTGTATTTGGACAGGTACAAAATGAAATGTAATTTTGTCAAATAAAAGGCATTGAATCTGAATCTGCTTCCTCGTACCATACATTTGTGAACTTTAGTTCTAAGTTTGGCTAGTTTGGCCTTTTATTATGAAACTGTAGTTACCAGAGCTTCACTGGATAGTTAGTACCATTGTTAACCCTTTTCCATGAAACTGGTGAAAACCCGCTGGTGCTCAAATGCCGTCTGCTTCATTGGTTTCAACTGATTTCAACGGTTATGAAAAATAGTTTGACCGAGAATTGTAGATGAGACAAGGAAAGCTGTTGACTCAGTCTTAATTCAGGGGGCAAGGGTTAAAGCATTGCAGTTGTCCTTGAGAGTAAAACTAATTTGCTTTTAGCAGCATCTGTGCGAGCTAGCAACTAGGCCCACATTACATCCCAGGGGTTAGATTTTTTTTTGCTCTTCTGGATGGGCTTTGCCACAAATTCACCCAGCACATTGTTGTATCTTTTCAATCTTGTGTGATAATTTTTGAACATGTCAGGAGACAATAATGCTTTATATATAATAAGACGTAGTCACTAAGGGGTTAAGTATCTCTGTGGCTAAAGCAAAAATGTACATACGAAGTCATCAAAATCTTCCCAGGAAACCAGAAAATCTCCATTTTTTTTTGTCACAAAAAGCACGGTGATTTTCCTGTCTACTGCTTACCAGACCATACTTGCAATGTTTATGAATGAAGCAGCCACTTTTTTTTTTGTACCAGTTCTCCCTGAATGCCTCCATGTCTTGCGCTGTGCAACTTGGAGCAACTCAATTGTTGATAGGGGCATGACAGGAATAAAGGGGATCTGCTAAACTACTGTTCATATCAGATCACATTATGTGTTAACCTTTACCCGGTCAGGGAAAGTAGGAGTCAAGAGCTTTCCTTGGCATTGTTCAGGCCAACTACACCCATCCAGTAGCATGGTATGCCATTATAATAGGTCTGGTCGAGGATTCTCACCAGGAATGTTTTTCAAATAATGAGAAATTAAGATAAAAAGGTGAAAAAAGACGATGATTTATGCCCAGGCACTTTTGGCAATCTAACAATTTCTTGTGTGTGTATGTATATATATATATATATACAGTGCTCCCTCTTTATAACACCCCTCATTACAAGGCGGTGGGTACCATGGCTCCCACTGAAATAGTTTTCCCATTACTTCTGTGTTAAAAGTTCCTCTGTTACAAGGCGGTTTTGCTATAACACGGTATACCCTGTGGCCCCCAACATCAGCATTATAAAGAGGGAGCACTGTATATATATATGTGTGTGTGTGTGTGTGTGTGTGTGTGTGTGTGTGTGTGTATCTATATGTGTGTATATGTACATGTATATGAAAAAGGATTCACTGAAGAATGAAAACAATTCCCAAAGGCAGAAGTCCCATGTAAACTCAGCTGCTTTCCTAGAGAGCAATTTAGAGATGTTAAAAAAACAATTTCCCAAAGGCAGGAGTGCATATAAACTCAGCCGCTTTCTAGAAAAGCAATTTGTGTTTGCCTGCTATCTTTCACAGTCTCATCATGTCAAGGATAATAACAGTTTATCAGCAAACTGTGGCCCATCTCAGATAAAAATTAATTACATTTACATGTTGGTCTCATTATCATTTGGATGGTAAACAGGGAAATGTAATAACTATAGAATACAAAGCACTTGCTAACTTAATCACACAACAAATGAATTCATCGCTTTTGAGTGAAAGTAACGCTTAGTTTTTATTCACATTTGTTTACGTGTATATAGTTAAAAACCCTACTACAGATCAGTTTTTAGCTCTTCTGACCAAAAGTTGCAGAGCTCATGTGATCACTCTTGCTCGTCCATCCATCTGTCCTTCTGTCCATCAGTCTGTCTGTCATTTCATCCATCCAGAAACTTTTGCATGTGAGTATGATGCAGTCCACAGTTTTCAAGAGAGCCCCATGTAACTTTCAGGACTTATCAAGTGTATAAAAATCTAGGTCAAGTTTGATATGGGTGGCACCACCTACAGTATTATGTAATATATGGGTCAAAATGTAGAAATCTTGTGAGCACTCTAGCATCCTTGTGATAGATGTTCATGAAATTTAGTGCTATTGTGGGGGGGGGGTCAAAATTCAGTTGCTTATGATACTATTAGGGCTACCTGTAATTTGACGTTAATTATGAGCCAAAATGTGGTAAAAGATGTATAGCTACGTGTCTCGAAAAATAATTGAATTAGACATGCCAAATTTATACAATATATAGATTATGTCCAGTGCTAATATTTTGTGTAATATCAGTGACCTTGACAAATTTTTGTTAGGTCACTAGTCCTGTAAAGTTGAAAGAGGTGATTTTGTAATGGCAGGGTATATCTTGGACAGCCTCCAGATCCATTGTACATAAAACTCTGCTTGGTTACCTACTTTGTGGGTCACTGTGACCCAAAGATTAAGGAGTTTGGAGCTTTGTCCAAGTTTGTTGTTTTCTTCAGGGACTCGAAAAATTATTACCCTTCAAAGAAAGAGACCATGAATGGAAAGCTGGAAGTGGGGCAAACATTTTCTGTTGTAACAATTTTTAATCCAAGTTCAAGGTCAAGGTCAAATGGCCACTTGGAATATAGTGGTCATCTTGTGAATGGTCTGTGACCCATAGTCTTGAAAGACATAAAATTCCAAATCTTTAAAGATAATTGAACTAGACATGCCAAATTTATAGTATATGTAGATCATATCGATGCCAATATGTTATGTAATATTAGTGACCTTGACTATTTTTTCATAGCATTAGGTCACCAGACCTGTAGAGTTGAAACAGATGAATTTGTAACAGCACGGTGTAGCCGTGACATCAATGGCAAAGAGAAATTTTGTTGGTGATGGTCATCAGATTAGATGTCAGCAGAGCATTAGGCCTATGGACCTCTTGTTCCAAAATAATTGCTCAGTGCTCAGACTCAAGTTTCTTAAGTTCTGATCCACTCAAGTATATAACTGTGTGGTCAATCAACTGAAAGAGATAGTGAGTAATTAAGTAGTTTGAGCAGTTGATTCGACTCAGTCTGAGTCTGAGTCAGGTGCCATTCCTTGATAGGATTAAATTACAGATTTCGAACTTTAGAAATCAATTTACAAAAAGATAGTAAACAAAATGTGAAAAAATATATATATTTGCAGAAGATGTGTCAATTTCTTGAATGCTGATTCTAAGATCTACAAAGCTGGTAAAATGTATGATTATTGTGGTCCAATAAATGTGAAATGTGAAGAGTAGTGGCATGGCCTTAAAGTTAACCCATTAAGTGCTTATCACTCCTTTAGTCATTTTCTCATTACGGATAAACATATAATGGTTAAAAGATTCAAGTTCTTCATGAATATACCTATCATTCAAGTACCAGCAAGCCCAGTCTAAAGCAAAAAGTAGTCTTAGTCAACAGCTTTCTTCGGGACACATTTTGCAAAGCTGTTGACTCAGTCTTAAATCAGCGCTTTAAGGGTTAAATATTGTTCCCCACATGATGGTAATAACCCATGTGCAAGAATACAAGAACAATGGCTTCTTTGGACTGTTAATAGCTGAATACACAAGTCACGTCCCAATGGTCTTGCCTGATGTCCTACAAGGGTGTGGGTATTTTACAAAGAAATACACTAGGAATATGTACATTTTCCCTAAAAACTGCCCACAGAAACCAGGGATACACTTTGTATGAAAAATGCTGAAAAGAAAGTTTTTCAGTCAAACTTAGTGCTTTACATACTTAAATTATGAAATGCCCAGTCAATGGTGGAATACATACTTTATAATCAAATTTATCCAAGTTTGCAGGACTTTCTATTGTTCTTCATGTTCACTCATGCATTCCATGCACATATACTATTGTATGATTGAGAGAGTAAACTGTGCACGGTAGGCTCTCTCTTGTAAGGCCCCTATGAAGGGAGGCCACTCCTATAGAGAGACCACTTTAATGTGCAGCATAAATGACATTTTCATCACCCCCCCCCAAGAGGGACCATCCTTTGTAGCAGGCCACAATTCTGGTGCATTTGAGGTGGTGTTATAAGAGGAGGAAAAAACAATGCCAGCGTGCAACGAAGGGGCTCGTAGAAATGAAGTATTTTAATGGGGTGTCGTGTCAAAACTTCCTTCAAATGTGGTGTGCTTATGAAGAGAGTGCGCTAGTAGACTTGCACTGCAGGATAAAAGTGACTTTTAACATTATTAAAATGTTTCCATGGGTTATATCAAATTTTACCCCTCTGCCCCATGGATTACCACCTAGGCGTGAATACCAGGAGGTAGTACCTATATACATGTGTTTTAAATGCATAACAACATATATTTATCAAAGAAAATGTGATTGCTGTAATACTGTAAATTGCTTAAATTTTGTGTGTTTAAATTTCCACAGTTTGTATATTTTTCATATTTCACTTGTTTTTTTTTTTTTAATTTCATTATTTTGGACATAATTCCAATTGAAACACCATTAAAAATACTGTTTCAATGTGTTTTCATTTTCACAGTTTTGTGCCATCAGCGAAGTAGACAAAAATAAGAATACAGTGAAATTAAAGCAATTGACAGTGCTACATACATCAAAACCCCTTATTATAGGGTTTTGGATAAGCATGTGCATTTATCTGTGGCAGAAATGAAGTCCATTACTGGGAAGGGACTGGTTGCCGAGGGCAATATACACTCTGAGTTTATTTCCCGTTAATTTAATGTCTTTTTATCAGGGATGATGTACAGTCTAATCCTCAGTAAAGTCAGTTATACATCCCCCCCCCCAAAAAAAAAGAAAAAAGAAAGGCTAGCCATTCTCATTTACATAGTTTTCAGGCATCAGTAAAGTCAGCAGAAACAATATAGCCAGCCGAAAAAATTGCCGCAGCATTGGCACCATCGATCAGTGAACTGTCTGACCTGCAAAGTGTAGGATGGGTCAGTTTTGGACACCGGCCATTAGGACTTTAGGCAAGTGCTGCATATCGCCAAAATTGCCGGCAGTCAGGTGCGGTATGCCATTCAAGTGCTTCTAGAGTGCAGGGCTAACCCTTTATCACTCAAAATAGCCAGGTCAACAACTTCAAAAACTCATTTGATTAATGATTGGTCATTGCACACAGCCAGGAAACCAGAAAAGACTTGTTGACCTGGGCAGGTTATTATGTGCATTAGAACACCCTCTGCAGGAGACAGTGGAATAGTAAACTAAACCTGTTTTGATGTTCCTGGCTCCACATTGAAAATGACCTGGTGCTGGTTAATCAACAAGGAAGATTGTGGCTTGGGAGTTAAACTTGCAGATCAGTGCTTTGTTTTGGTTTTGCAAATGGATTCTGACGTAACTTGGGTGTTCCTGTACAACTCCACATATCTGTGTTGTCCAACACATGCCACACTCAAACTCTCTGAAGCCTCTCTTTTTGAAGTGCTGGCCATTTATCAGTGATGTTCTACATTGAAACCAAAGGTCAAAGGTTACCGTCATAGATTCCCAAGGTCAAAGGTCATACTCATTGGCGCTTCCTTGAAGTGGTATTGAGGACTTGTCTGCCAGATGGCTGATGGCTTCTGTAAAATTTGATCCTGTAAAAGTTATCATTCCAGATGTTGGCCCAGATGAGGTTTTTATCCCCACTAGATGGCAGTGTAGTCAATAGGTCTACTAATGGTGAAAAAAGTCCATCTGGTGCCATGGAGTTCTTGATAGAGATTGCTCAATCAAATTTTATTTGACAGCAACTATTAGCAAAAATGTCTAACATTGAAGTTAAAAATGTGCAAGGATTCAAAAAGATAATGGGCTGCAATTAAGACTGCCCCCAAAGAATATTATGACCATTTTAAATGACGGTTAAAAAAAAAAAAATGACAACTACAAACTGAACTGTTGTGTGAAGGTGAAGACTGAAACTAGTATATGGACAGCACAGAACTGCATTAATCTGGACACTTCTGTCCTCATGTATGTTCAGGATTTCTGAGATATATGGCCAGGTGGAATTAGATCCTCAAGTTACATGCTGAAGTGAAATGCTTCATCACTCAGACAAATTGCTAACATACATTGGTACATTACCATATCTGGACTTGAAATATTTCTGGACCAATTTTGGCATCCAGAAGATACAGTGTACATATTTTGAATAATATTTATCAATGAAAATATTGTATTTGGGCTGAAATTTAAGTCTCATTCTGAGTGTATGGGCATTTGTAATCAAGATTATGGGCAAAAAGATTACATGGCTTATTATCATACAAGGGAGAAATAATGATCCTCTGAAATACCATTTACTAAAGTAATCTCAAGTTCTGATGAAAAAAATCAACAGAATTGTGCATAAATTTAATAACATGTATGTATCATCTTTCTGCACATGAATCTGTGTTGCAGTTTGTTGACAAAGATTACATGTTTATTATAGTAGAATCTCCCTATTAAGACATGGTGTCAACCTTAAACAATTCTGGCCCAAACAATACATATTTTGTATGCACGCTGTCACAAAGTGCATACCTCTATGTAACCATACAACAAATAGTCTACGAACAATATCAGCCATGACAGATATAAGTATGAATCTGCTGACCTTTGACCTGTCACAAAATGGCAGACAACCAGTTCAGGATATGCCACTATGTTCTTTGCAAATTGGTGGCTTTAAAAAAAAAAAATCAGCATGCAGCGGCCTTTAATGGGTGTCTATTATTTGGATGACAAGTGATTTCAGCTTGTAAAACTCACTGTTCCTTTCAAAATCATTTCTCAGTGGAAGGGTCCTTTTGTTGGTTCAAAAATACTAGACCTAATTCTTAGGATTTTTCCAACGCAGATATATTAGCGGACACTATTAGGTCTGATAGTTTTCAGTGATCAGAGGAAATTGATGAACATGCAGAATGGGGCATCAAAGAATACCCAGTTATTTTGCCATGAAGTGCACAAAAACTGTCTTGATATTGAAATAGAACTATTTGAGGCTACAAATTAAGTACATTGTGTCATTGTTCTGTTATTAAAACTTGATCAGTTGACCTTGAATTTCTGTCTTGAAAGGCATTTATCATTAATGAGGGTGTCACTACTAATCTGGTGATTCAAGAATTTTGCATAAATTTAGGGTCTTATTATATATATACTGGGCTCAGAAATGCATAATGACAGAAAGCACATCAATTTATGGTCCAAAGGTATCCAGCACAGACAGGTTAAGAATCAATGGGGGGGAATGCAAAACTAAAGACTTCAGATTTAAAAAAAAAAAAAATTGAAAAAACTGTTTGAAATTAATTTTTACACGGTCTGATGTTCAGGTTAAAAACTTGTGATGTATTGGTCGAGTATGAAAAAAAACAAAAACAAAAAAAAACTGTTTTGCATGCCAAAGGGTTAAGGGTACAGTATGTCTTTGTGTATGCCATGGGTTAAGAGAGGTGCAGATGTTGCAGCAAGAAAATGCCATATGTTGACAGTGGAGCATTGTGTACATGATATATTGACTATGTAAGTAGGTGTGGTTGGATACTGTTGACACAGACCTATTACAAGTGACTGACACCCACATAATAATAGATACTGTGAATTGTTTGAAGGGCTGCCATAGAATTGGCTCAGCTGCAGGGTCAGATCCAGAAATTTGTTGCAACGGGAGCAGAGTACCGAAAGGCACAGCAGAGATAAGGGCATGGCAGAAGATAAGGGCATGGCAGAAAATAAGGGCATGGCAGAAGATAAGGGCATGGCAGAATTACGAGCACTGAGATTAAAAGGAGGGAAAAAACATGGAGGCAAGGTTGCCTTACCTTGGAAATCTTGTTTTAACTCTCAAGTGTATCACAACACAATTGTATTTGTGTCTTTTTGCCCAGAACCACTTCCTAGTAGTCATTACCCTATTCCACAGTCCGAACTCTTTACTCTCCATAAGCTAACCTGTCCCTGTCTAACCTATATACATATGGAATTACTATTGTCCATATTGCACACGTTCCTGTGTAAAATTTTTACATAGGGTGTATCAGCCCAAATAAATTAAAGGGTCTTCAGGGGGTAACTACTCAACATGTTTCGGAGCCTTTTACCCGTACATGTCTCTCTGAGTAGCGGCTCCTTGTCTAAGCTAAATATTCAGCAAAGACAACCCACATAATAATGAATAAATATGAACGTGGCAAATGATGAATTAGCTAAGTATGTGAAGTTTTGCTTATAAATGCAGAGCTTCATTATGAAAGAATACCTGTCAAACAAACCATAATTACTAAATTTGTATAGTACTGGTTCAGACAAGTTGCACACACCCCTGTTATTCTAACAATTCCAGATTCAAATTGCACATGAAAATGTGTACATACCAGCATCCCTATATTACTAGGGAAAAAATGTGGCCCAGATAAACAGCTGGACAGCTTAGCTACAAACTGTCAATGTGCTAGGTTCTCTTGAATTAGGCACCTGGACATTTGATTGTGTATGTACATGTATTAAAACTTGAGGGAAATGGAAAGGAAAGTTACTAGTCAAAAAGTCTCATGGGATGATGATGATGATGATGAGGAGGAGGAGGAGGAGGAGGAGGAGGAGGAGGAGGAGGAGGAGGATGGTGATTTTCATTGTTTCCCTCACACAGAGGTACCCTTCTGGCGAAGCCCGTCTCACCAAAGACCACCCCTGTGATGATACTGCCTCTTCATACAGTGTCCGTTTTTATTGTATCCCCAACCCCAGAAGGCAGACCCTCTAATGTGGCCACCTGTCTGTTGCAGAAGGGGTGGTCTTATTAGAGAGGACCTGTCTTAGTATATGACAGCAAAGATGTTGAAAGCAGGTACAGCGAGACCTGGCCTAAAAGAGGGTCTCGAAGTTTGACCAAATTACGGTCTTTCAAGACAGGTGATCTTTTATAGAAGGTGTAACATGAGAAGTACTTGCAACTTGAAAGTAACATGAAAAGGTGATTTCTCAAGGCAAAAAGGGCAGTTTTGTTTACATTTCATTTTGCTAAGACCACTTCAGAAAAACAACAATTTTAACATCGACGCATGGTGTATAAGCAACATAACTTAACAACACTTAAAGCAAACTAATAAACAAAGTAGAAAATGGATGGATTGCAAAACAGTTGGCTAATAATATATTGCTCCATAGATTGCTACCCTAAGTGTCCTTGGTACTTCATGTGAATAATAAAGCACATGTACATCATATTTGTGTATCCACCCCAAATCATGAGAATCTATGCTATGTGATTGCAAATGCTAAATGGATCCACACATCACAGATAATTTATTTTTAAAAAATGAGCTTGCCATGAAATTTCCCACTTACCCCCCTCTACTGGGCACATAACTGTGGTGGCCTGGAACTAAAGCATTACAATGGTGCTTTTCCCACTGTCTACTTCACTTTGATATCGCCAGTCCTACTCAAACCTCAAACAGCAGCTACTGACTCTAGAATTCATTTGATGTCTATTCACAGTGGTCAAATGCAATTATAGTCACCACATAACATGTGTTAGATCACAGGGAAGCACATTCTTCTATGTTGTTTGCAATTCTAGGCATTTAGGCATGATTGTTATTGTTCCTGTCTCCAGTTGTTGCACTAGGAATGTTTACGTCCAAGTGTGGTCACAATAAAATGGAATGTGATAAACTAATCTCAGATTTGGGAACAAAAAGTACTTAACAAAAGGAAAATGTAAGGAATAAAATGGCTTTAAAAAATGATGTAGATGTTTGTTTGTCATAGATGTTGAAAATCAATTATACACTACCCATGTCACATAGCCTATTAACCCTTTGACTGACTGCCGCAACAACAATCTCGCATACCTGAATTATTATGAAGAGTCCACCTTCAAACTGATGCAAAAGCGTCAAAGTCCAGTACCAACATGCCTAGTCTACATTTAGTGGTTCCAAAGAAAATTGTTGACTCAGTATGGAAATAGGCACTTGAAGGGTTAACCCTGTCTAAAGTACCATATGCCATCAGCTTCAATATATTTACTTAAATCTGCCATTTTTGTGGAAATTTGTTTTGTTAAAAACTGGGGATGAGAAATACCTTTCCCTTGGCCTTCGATTGAGACTTGAGAGTGCCCGGCTGCCGCCTGGGAAGCTATTGACTCAATCTGACCAGGAGAAGGTTAACACACGGTTGTAATAGACAGCTTTAGGGGTTGTCTATTTGATTGGTAAAGCTACTAGGGGTTGTCTGTTTGATTGGTAAAGCTACTAGGGGTTGTTTATTTGATTGGTAAAGCTACTAGGGGTTGTCTATTTGATTGGTAAAGCTACTAGGGGTTGTCTATCTGATTGGTAAAGCTACTAGGGGTTGTCTATCTGATTGGTAAAGCTGCTAGGGGTTGTCTATCTGATTGGTAAAGCTGCTAGGGGTTGTCTATTTGATTGGTAAAGCTGCTAGGGGTTGTCTATTTGATTGGTAAAGCTACTAGGGGTTGTCTATCTGATTGGTAAAGCTACTAGGGGTTGTCTATCTGATTGGTAAAGCTGCTAGGGGTTGTCTATTTGATTGGTAAAGCTGCTAGGGGTTGTCTATTTGATTGGTAAAGCTACTAGGGGTTGTCTATTTGATTGGTAAAGCTACTAGGGGTTGTCTATTTGATTGGTAAAGCTACTAGGGGTTGTCTATTTGATTGGTAAAGCTACTAGGGGTTCTCTATGTGATTGGTAAAGCTACTGTAAATTGCGTGTTAATAATGTCACATGACCTGATGCTGGTCTCGAGTGAACTAAGTTTGGTGTCACATGACCTGATACTGGTGTCACATGACAGGTACCAGCAACATTACTTGCTTTGTATGCATTCTTTACATTCCAAGAGCCGCCAAACATTTAATGTGATATGGGGTGTGTTAAAGTCATGAATAATCAAAATACGGTGTCCCATTCTTTCACTCTTTGAATAATGTGGGAAAATGTGAATTGTTATTTGTTGACTGACCACAAGGAAAACAGTGATTTGTGTGCTTGCTCTGCTGATTTTGTACATGGATGAAAGCAAATTGTTCCATGTGTTTATGAATTATCTGAAAAAAATATCTGATCACTGTTAGATTAATAAACAATGCAGAGGTGTTTTATCTTTATAAAGAGATATTCATTAGAATGACTCTGTGTGTAGATTCTTGATGGGTATTTGACATGAAAAGGGAGGCAAGCAACCCTGCTACCAGGTGGCAGCACATGGTTGAACTTACAACTTGAAAATAAACTAATAATAATGCACTGCTGATCATAAAAATACGTTTAAATTAAAAATTTGTGCTCACCTGAATTACTCAAATGCTTTCAAATTCAAATTCCTTGTAAAAAGATCTTTCATTCGTGCCAATAATTCCCAGGAAAAGGGAAATTGTACAGGTTAACAGCTGTCTGCAGTATGCTTTAGGTGTATTTGCATCCTAAGTGCTAAAGAATGCTGTTGACTTCATCAAAATTTATCACCAAAATAATGCAGTTGACATAGACTAAAATTTATCACCAAAAGGACTGAAAAATTCGGATGGGCTGCTTTAATATACATGTAGAAAATAATATTTGCAGTTAAGAAAATGTCCTCTGTTTGCAGACCTGACTGGCGAAGGCTCTGTATGATAACACTAACACCAATGTTAATAAATTCCTTTTTTTTTTTGTCTCCTGTATTTGTAGACCTGTCTAGGTAAGGCTTTGTATGATAACATTGACACCAATAGTAATAAAACTCCCTATCTTTTTGTTTCCTCTGTTTGTAGACCTGTCTAGCTAAGGCGCTGTATGATAACATTGCTGAGACTCCCGATGAGCTGGCATTTCGCCGAGGAGATGTCTTAACCATCATAGAACAAGATACAAATGGCCTGGAGGGATGGTGGCTCTGCTCACTGAGAGGCAAGCAAGGCATCGTCCCAGGGAACCGTTTGAAGCTTATCTCAGGGGTTTATGACCCAGGATCACAGGGGCAACCAGCTTACCCTACCCCACCAAGAGGATATGAAGGGGGCAACCTACAGCAACGACGCAGCTGGACACAGTTCCCAAATAAGGTAAGTCAGGCAGGCAGGGACAGAACGGACACGTTAGGGGAATATGTTCATGACCAGACAGTTAATTCGGGTATAGTTTTATAGATTGAAGCCGGTGCAGTGTCCCCTCCCCCCTTCCCATGCTGTTTGTGTGTGTGGGCAGGGGTTGGGAAGGGGGCAGTAGAGGAGATCTGGGTATTTCGGGGGGGGGGGGGAGGAGACCTTAAGCCCACAGGTAGATGGATGGAGGTGTTATAGTGGAAGGCTTTTAGAGGTTGCAACTCTCCTTATTTTTGTGGGGAAAAAAATACCACCTGGGATAACAAAGTCTCATCCACAAGGAAGAAAATGGGCAAAAAGGAAAAAAAATACTTGCTTCCAACCCTTACGTTAGTTCCCCAAATACACCATATTGTGGGTATTATAAAGAATCCCATACCGAGGGGTTCATGTAGACCTGGCTTGGTAATAGAATTTACTTCATTTTCAAGTGGCCTACAGAACTACAACTCTGTCTGCTATGTTGGTACCAAGTGTAGGTCCTCGTGTTGTCACAGTATGTTCATTCAGCTGAGACCTTGTCAAAAATCATAACTGGTGGTTACAGACCACAGTTGTGATTGGCTGGTTGCGCATCCCAACGGAGATAGTCCGTAATTGTGAAAATACTGTGTTTTCAACATGCTGTAGCTTCTGTTTAAATAAAGTTAGCTAAGTCAGGTTTGCTGCATGGCAGAGTTGCTTCATTGGTGGTCATATAGGTGCACTGTCTTCCAGGCCAGGTGGGAACTTTATGGTCGGGAAGGACCCTGGCAAGAGCACTGTTCATATACCTGTATAAAGCTGACATCCAGGTGTTGTTTCGTATTTCAATTATCACAAATTAACGAGCTGGGAATTGTATGACAAAAATCCATCTATGTTTTTCTGACCTTTTTGTCTGTTAAATGCCGTTCACGATTTTAAAATACCAAAATGCTGATTTTTTAGACTGAAAAATGCTAATATGAAAAATAGAAGGATTTATAACTGTGGTGTGTGGCCTATTAGGGCTAACTCTGTATGTATTGGGACTCAAATGGTCATGTTGTTATTCTATTATCGTCCATCAAGCAAGTTAAAAATGGGAAGTCAGCACTTTTTGACAGCAGCCTAGACAATTTTGAGTGATCCTAACAACTTTTACATGGATGGAGCATGCAAGATATGGTCCTGGGACTGAAAATCGCAAGGCAAATGGTTCGGGCTATGGTATTGTGTACCTCAGGCCAAACTTTGAAAGGACAAAAAAAGTTTTACACCCACAGATTGGCTGTGAATATCAAGTTTAACAATATTCCAAAAATTCATGAAGTATCACATTTATGTCACAATCGTTGTGCATGGACATGTTGCACCTATCAGTGGAACCACACTGCAAAAATAATAACAGGATTCACTGCAAGACATTTAACAAGTGCACAGGCCATGCCTCCTTTGCTGACTGCTTGGTAGATAGATAGCTTCCATAGCCCTTTGTATTTAGCAATACCTCACAGCTACCACACAGGTATGTGTGTATGAGAAATTAACAATGCTAATATGATATGAATAAATTATGCTAATCCCATTAATATGAAACTTAGTAACCCTCTGTTTCAAACTTTTAATTTTGTGGCATTGTCATTGTAGGCCTATAGCCTCCATACATATGCAGAACTGTTTATACAAAATCATGTCAAAGTGATTTTGGGCATACCAGTAGAAAATGCACATTGCCTGTCAGTAGAGCAGTACAAATCTTAGGTAAAATGTAAATTTCTCCCCCACCCCCTTTTCTTTATCTTTTTCTTTTTTCGCAGACGAAAGCTTGTCATATATGTGTGTCATTTGACTGGGGTAAATCATTTAAAATCATGCTTGCTGACTTTGTTGAGTTGTTGAGTTCAGCAGCATATTATTTTCACATAAATGAATCAATTTATATCCATGAATATGGATGACAGCACTTATGAACTGCAGATTTTATAACTTTTACCAAGCTAGTGTACATAGGTGGCAAAACATTTGAACTTCGACATACAACCACATATAATTTTAAGAGTTTCAGAAAGTGAAACAAGGAAAAAAAGTTAGCTTTTATTAAATATTTGCCTGAAAACACTTGTGCCTGGTAATTGGATTGATGATTGGATGCTTATCAAATTTAAAATCAGAGCACTTGTGAATACAAATGTGTATTTGTGATATTGGAGTAACTGTACAAGCTTTTGTCATTTTCTTTCTAATATGTGCACATAGATCAGAAACCATGTCAATAAACCGCAACTTATGCAGTCTCCTGCAGAAAAAAGGCATAGCACTATTGGTTTGTGGAAGCTGGATCACCCAACTGCCCTCCTAATGTTCAAAGAATGGGCGCGTTAAAACTCCATTATTTTCGTACCAAAAAGCATAATTTGCTGAATACTGCTACTCTAATCTGTGACCTACTGGTCTTAAACTGTGCACTTTAATGGGTCAATAATGTTTAAATACTGATTGTCTGCCATAAATCAGACCAGATCAGGATATACTGCCATAATGACTGGTAGTAGATGCTGACTTTGTGTAACTGATACTCCCCCTATCCCCCATTAATGCTTCAGCAGTGATAGATGTCACATTTTTTGTAGACAAATGTTACGAATCTATCCATAAATAGTAAAAAAAAAATCACCAATTTCACGTAAAAATTGATAAAATTTTAACAATATATTCAAAATTTGGGTTAAAATTAAGGGGTGGGGCATTGTAATTTGATCTGTCATTGTAAGGGCAGGACATGCAGGCTAGTGATTATGGGTTTGCATCATAGCCCATTGTGTATCGTATTCATATCGGACAGAAAAGAATTGATTGGATGCAATTATATAATTTTCCTCAAAATTTTAATTAATTATTTTATTTGTCATAAAAACTGATTTTTCAGATTTAAAGGTCGCTTTCAAAAAAGTTATTTTCCTTAATATTGAAGTTTGGTAAAGTTAATGCAAATCCTTTGCAGAAAACAAGTTGTGGCTTCAGTTAAACGAGTTAAAAATTTTGATAAGTCTAATAGGTTACAGACCACAGTTGTGATTGGCTGGTTGCGCATCCCAATGGAGATAGTCCGTAATTGTGAAAATACTGTGTTTTCAGCATGCTGTAGCTTCTGTTTAAATAAAGTTAGCTAAGTCAGGTTTGCTGTATGGCAGAGTTGCTTCATTGGTGGTCATATGGGTGCACTGTCTTCCAGGCCAGGTGGGAACTTTATGGTGGGGAAGGACAATGATGTGACCCTGGCAAGAGCACAGTTCATATACCTGTATAAAGCTGACATCCAGGTGTTGTTTCGTATTTCAATTATCACAAATTAACGAGCTGGGAACTGTGTGACAAAAATCCATCCATATTTTTCTGACCTTTTTGTCTGTTAAATGCCATTCACGGAATTTTAAAATACCAAAATGCTGATTTTTTAGACTGAAAAATGCTAATATGAAAAATAGAAGGATTTATAACTGTGGTCTGTGGCCTGGTGGCATGTCTGGGCTTCATGCCAGGTTTGAACAGAGTTCGTAGCACCTTGACAGCCCTTGAAGCTTCTTGAATGTCATTTCAACATTCTCAAGGCTTTGAAAGTCCTTTTATATTCATAATTTGTTCGGGAAAGTCCTTCAAAACTTGATTTGAGGTCAATATTTCATATGAAACTTATTTTTACCACCTCAGCCTTATCGACCAATGGGGTAGTGTTGTTGTCATGTCTGTCTGTGTGTCCTTTCATCTGTCACTCAGGCAGACACAGTAACTTTTGAACAAATAAAGATGCCATCATGAAACTTGTGAAGTAGAAGCATCTGATTGGAAGCTTTGCTGCCTTCAACATTCAACTACCTTGACCTACTTTCAAGGTTACCAGGGATCATCAGAATTTTACCCAAGGAGGCTACATCCTTGTGGTTGTAGTTTTAACTTTTGAAAGACTTCAGTTACTATCATGAAACTTGTACTGAGGTATTAAGTAGTAAGCATCTCTTTAGTAACTTGTCAGAGTTTGACATTCAGCAACCTTGACATGTTTTCAAGACCACCAGGGGTCATCATATTTTTATGCTTGCAGACACAATAACATTTGAACAGATTCAGCAGCTGTCTTGAAATTCTACTGTAGGGGCATCACCTTAGTAACTGGGTTGAGTTTGACATTCAGCAGCCTTGGCCTATTTTTTAAGTCACTGGAGGGAATCCTATTCTTTACTCTTGCGAATGCAATAACTTTTCAACAAATTCCATCCACAAGGAAGAAACTGAGCTATGGTACTTGTACTGCAGAAGCATCTCATTGGAAGCTTGCCTGAGTTCGACATTTGGCAACCTTGACCTATTTTCAAGGTCACCAGGGGTCATGAAATTTTTAGCCAGGCTGAGGGGGTCTTAAGGTTGTTCTGTTATATTTTTTCCCTTTCATGTGTAAAAAGCACATCAGAGGTGCTTGAGTTTTTGGAGTTATTTGCATTACAGAGTGCTTGATAAGTTAATGAATTACAAAGCTGTATGAACCAACTGCCGTCAATTTGGCTGTGATCTCAGGCAGACCTGGATTTTGTGGCTCCACCTGGCAGCCAGTTCAGCATGGAGAACCCCTCTGTTGACAGGTTGACTGGGTTGTTAATGCTGGTCTGTTGAAAGATGGGGGATGGCATGTAAAAGACTGCAGCTTGTGCAGTGTGATAAATAGTTGCAAGGTTAAAATGAAAAATTAAGGGGATTTTTCTTGTTTGCAAGAACAAAGGAACCACAAAGTGGCAATGAATAAAGTTGCTCAAATCAAGCAAATTAAGAACATTCAGAGTTACTATCAATTAAGATATATTTATCAATTTAAGTAAAAAGTCTTTATGTAGCATACTCCATATGTTTTTGTAGGGGTGTTGTGGGTTTATTTTATTTTGTTTTGTTTATTTTTCGTTGAGATAAAGAGATTAGTTGGAAAGCTGATGATTTTCATATGCAATTTCACCTCCTGTTTTGTTTTTTTTATTTTTTTTCAAATTTTTTATTTTTATTACCACAGTTTTGCGGATGTGGGGAAATTTGTGGCAGATGAGTACATGCTTGTGGCATATGATGTGGTTTGAACATCATGCAGTACCTGCCAACAGTAACCACGGAGGCAGGGAAGTTTGTCCAATGGTTGCCATGGACAGAGGGAAGTTTGTTGAGGTGGGGATGCTAAGAAAATTCCAAACAGGATTTCCTTGTGTCAATTTTATCAAGAGATGAGGAACTAAGTTTTAAGAAGGGAGAACATTTGCCAGTCAACTAATTCTGCTCCAGGAACATTGTTGTATGTTTTAATTGCAATTATTGTGGGAATATTTTTGGTTTAAATTTCTCATGAACAGAGCTTTCATTCAAGGTATCCAGAACACCTAGTCTTTAAAACAGTGTTTTTTTTCCTTTTTACCTGGTAAATCATGCTTCCCCATGAAGCAACAGTAGCATGACTTGTCAGACAATGGAGACCCAAGACATTAGCAATATGGTATGAAATTATCTCCTTCTGGACTGAATTGAAGACTTGAGTAAACAGCTGTCCTCAGCACAGTTATGGTGCAGTAACCTCAAAAACACCACGTATCTGTGCATGTACTGATGAATAATCCCTTTTAACTCATTCCATACCAAGTCCTGATTTTTCCGTGTATTTATCTAGATTTTTAAGATGACAATTGCATATTTAAATTCTTCACAAAAAGAGCTTTCATTCAAGTACATGTACCAACATGTCTATCTATAGTCTTAAGTGAATGGTTCTGGCACTGCCTGGCAAGTGACCATAGTATGGAATGAGTTAAGCATTGCTCCACACTTAAGTGCCCCCCCCCCCCCCATGTTCCTGGCACCAAAGTCTCGAAATATTGGGAAAATGTATATATTTTATGAGTTATCAGTTGGTGCAGTTAAGATGTTCAAAATTAAGGTCTGAAATTGGAGCTCATTTCCGGTAAGCTTCCTAAGTGTCTTGGGTGCTTAAAAGGGTTAACACGTTCAAAATCTTATGACAATACCTTTTTCAAATATCAATGTGCTAATATTTACAACCAAAAGAGGAATGGACCATGTCAACAGCTTTCCTTCGCATGCTTTTGGCATAGTACTATTGGCTTGACCGCTGTTGACTCGGTCGCTATTTTCAAGCATGAAAAGGGTTAATTTAGATGCTGATTGGATAGTTGACCTGCGTTGTATTTCTCAATGATTTTTCACTTGCAAGATTCTAATTAATTAAGTTACAGCTCAGAAATGAATAACAAATGTAATGTACAGAGCTGTTTTTCTCATGTCTTTGGCTTGTGATGCTGCTAAAAATGCTATGTTAAGCAAAGTTATTTTGGGTCATTTTATATATTCAGGGCACTGCAATTCTTTTTATCTGCTGTAGTCCTCAAAGCCAGTATTTTTTGCATTTTACCTACTCTCTATTCACACTTACTTGTCCATCTATAGAAATATCACTTAGAAAAAATTAAATTTCCAGTTGCCCCCAGGGCTAGTGCTTTGAGATTTCAACATACCCTGATTGGAATTTGACTTGTCCTGGGCAAGTGAACATGCACATTCTAGAGCCCTAATATTGTATATCTGTTTTGGGTTTTTTTTCTGGGAAAGAGATTGACATGGGTTTTATAGTGTATCATGTAGTCCAATGTGTTTTGAACAGGCAGATGTTATCAGTTTGACTGTTAATTTTCTGATATCACATGATGTCAGACGTACATGTCTCACTGACTGGGGGCCCATCATGTATGCATTGTGTGACCATCTCATCACATTGTGATTACGCTTGGATTAAGTGCATGCATGGTGGGGTGTGTATTCCTGTCTGCAATTCCACGATTAACTCGAGCATTTCAATGGCAGTGGAATGTGAGGGTTACAAGGTGCCATATAATCCATGTCAAATATCAATGATCTCTTTGATTGTATGCAGTACAACATAAATGACTGCAGCATATCCCCAGTTAAAAAAAAGAAAAGAAAAAAGAAAAAAAGCTGATGCCCAAACTACTGTATTATTATGAAGGAAGGGGTGGGTGGGACTGACTCTCATGCAGTATATTTAGTATACAGTGAAACCTCATTATAACAACACTCAGATATCCGACATATTCAAAATAATGACACAAATTTTCAAGGGCACAAGTTCACTTTCTTTGTCATTTGATTCATGTATCTAACATGTTCAGTTATCTGACACTTTTTTTAGGGAACAGATGGTGTCATTATAACAAGTCTTCACTGTATTTATGTAATTGAGGAGGATACAGGGTAAACTTTGATTATATTTTGCATGAATATTCAGCAGTTCCTGCTGTAACTGAGCACGTTTAAGAAAGCTACCGACCACATCATATAACATCACTGGGTAATGATTGAACAAAATGCATGTATCGAAAGAAAGAGTAGCTGGGAATAAAAATTCAAATACATGTAGCTCAGATTCTTAAATTACACTGCATTGTCAACAAGTTGCATTACATGTACCTGAAATTTTGGTATATGTTACTTCCCTGTTAAGTTTTCTTTCTTTCTTGTCAATGAGACATACTCTTGTACCTTCTTTCCCCTCCTCCCCCCAACGGTGACACTCCTCCACCCTTCCACTTCCCAAGACACCCCTGTGGGCAGCGTCCATTCCGCACTCCGTATGACAATCTTTTACCCCCCACCCCCTCTTCTTCTCCCAGTGACACACTTCCTTTCCCACTGAGTCTCTACCCCATGATACTCCTGCCCAATGACACTCAACCCCCTGTGACATGCTTCCTCCCCCTAACACTCTTCCGGCCTCCATCCCAATAAATTGAAGTCATAAACAGCAACTTGACAGGACAACCGGAAAGTATGCAAATGAGCAGCACACCATAGGGGCAGGAAGGTAGGAATACAATCTGGGCATGTTTGACATGCAGGTTAAACCTGGCATCAAAACAAGAACAACAAAAAAATCTTGATAAACTCACTTGTAATCTAAGTGCCAAGAGTTTCTGCCAGATAGCCAGTCCAGTCATATTAGAAGAGTTTGACACAGAAAGGATTTTATTAAGGCCCTGAGGGCAAGTACCTTTGACCTTTTGGCGGAACATTTCTTATGCTCACCATGTTGCACTGATTTTTGTTATTTCAACTGTCCAGTTGCATCAAGATGCACCACGGTGAAGGGTGCAACTAGCCGAAAAGAGAAAGATGTTAAAGTTTATAGAATAGACAGTCCGCAGTGTATCTGGTTATATGGGGGTGAGGTAAGGGAGTAAATGTCTGGATCAATGTCAAGTGTAGTTAAAATTACTGGGAAGACTTTACACCATCTTACAAGTTGTCAGTTAGGCTGACAGCCATGTGCCTGGCTCAGTGTTGACCCTGTGATCTCCCACTAGGGGACACCAGCTGTGCTGGGCTATTGCATGCTGGGAGTATCAGCTGACCCTGCAAGCTCTCCACAGGGAGCAGAACAGTCTGCCTGCTGGAGTCAGGAGCAGAAGGGTTTGCCCAGAAGATGCAAACAGGTGTGTATCAGAGAAGTCGGCAAGTGTGTATTAGCTCAGGCAGGGGTAATAATCTGCAAGTGTGTATTAGCTCAGGCAGGGGGTAATAATCTATGAACTAACAGAAAGGTTTCGCATATTTTCTGGTCCCCAGTGTGGCATGTATCAGCCTGCTACCAGTACCTGTTGTACAAGACCATACCAGAACTCTAGTATACCAGATTCTGTAGGTTTAATTCCTTTGGTGCATGTACAGTGAAACCCCTGGGGAAAAAAAAAATAAAGATCCTTTAGGAAATCATTGTGAGCCAATCCCTGAGGGTGGTCTGTCAGTGCAGGTTCCACTTGTGTGATTCATTGCCACTCCAGGCATTACAGCCTATACCTGGAATAGACTGAGTGCTCCCACAGGGGCCTGTAGGTTCCATCTTCCCTGTAGGTCCTGACCAGGAAGACAGATACAGTCATGTGGCCATTCAAATTGTCATGTTCACATAGATACTGCAACACCCACTTTCATCTTTGGTGGACCCCCCCCCCCCCCTTCCAGGTGTGCTAATCATAACCTTGGACATTATATGAGCACAGGCTATCCTTCTGGGCTGACTTATCCAGTGAGTAGTGGAAGGCTGCTTTGTGTCATCAGTGGGTTATGCATAGCAAACCGTCAGTGGATAATCCCATATTTGATGAAGTAACCACTGGTGATACACAGGTATTGGCTGAAGTAACAGGCAGCCCATTAGATAATAGATTTTGCACAGGATCCATTACCATCTCTTACGCAGGCCTGCAGTTGGGTATTAACCTGTGCCCAGCCCACATAGTTTGTTTGGCACGACATACTTCTTAAAGAATAAAAGGACCATAAGCCAGACTGCTTCTTTGCAGACCAAAGGACTATGCGGTTTGCATATGAATTGTTAAAAGATACATAAATTGTTGAAAACTGAATCACAATTTGATCAGTAGAATTTAAGTCGCTGATGATTCACATGCAGTGCTGATTGATGAAGGACGGCATTATGATTATAATCTGTTATTAGGTGTTTTTCTCGAAGTGTGACATCACTGAAGTCAGTGCAGTTTAACGATTTTATTCATTCATGTCCCTCTTTGGATATACATGTAATTCAAGGTAAGTAGCAGCAGTAATTTAATCAAATTAAATATATAATAAATTCAAAAATATTCCAACGGGTCTTAGATGATTTAAACAGATTTAGACAAGTTGCCTTTTCAGCCCATTTTCATAATTTTGTCACTATACCTGCACTTAACCCTTTACGGGTTAACATAAGACTGAGTCAACAGCTTTCCTTGGTGCAGATTGGGTATAACACACCCAACCTTTGCCATGGAAAGCTGTTGACCAGGAACATGCTGTCATTATAGGTATCATCTACAATTCTGAGCAAAAATGTTTCAAGTTGACAAGAATTTTATGCCACAAGATTGAGGCATACGGCAATTTATATTTGGGCGATTTGAGGGAGAAAGGGTTAACGCACGGGAGACTGAGTCAACAGCTTTCCCAGGCTGGACATGTTACAGCCAAAGTGTGATTGAGGAAAAATCTGTTGACTGATAATGTAGTACACATGTATCTTAATGTCAGGATGACATTTACAATACAGATGACATTTACGACTTGAGATGTCACTTGGTCATTTTTAATGGGGAAAAGTTGGAAGCCGATACATCATCCAGGTTAGATCCCTGAGGGTGGAGAGCTTGGTGTAGTCTGTGACAGGTGTTCTTGTCAAGACAATATTTACACAAGCCTTGCGGGGTCACTGGGGCAGACATTAAATGTTCAAACTGTGGATGACCAGTGTCCACCCATACCTACTACAGTGACACCTGGTGTCAATCTCTGTCCAAATCTTTGTCAATACAGATGTGCGATTTTCATTTGACAGATGAATTATGTTGGCAATGTGGAATTAAGTATGTATGTGAGTGGCAGGTCAGAAAATTCAACTATTTCCATACCTCTGCTGAAGGGATTCTCCATATGAAGTGCTGATCAACAGTTAATAAATTTCCGAAGGGACAGTGGTCCATCTTTTAAGCATAAAGTAATTTTCGTATTGTTTATACCTCCCATGAAAAACCACAATTTTATGATCAGATGGAGTGATCTTGTGAGACAGAAAAGACAGTACATGTACATTGTTAACATAGAAAGGGAGACACGGGGGGGGGGGGGGGGGGAGGTAAATAGAGAGGGAGGGGGAGAAAATAAAAGAAAGAAAGAATATTTTTTTACAATACATGGGATAGAGAAAAAAAAACACTAAGAAAAAGTTGATAAGAAATCTTGAAGAATATTAGTTGCCCAGTGACGTGGAGCTTGTATTTCCTGTGGGGGCAAGGTTCCATCACCAATGAGGGTCTTGTGGTGAGCATTAGATTCTAGGGATCTAGGGATAGAAGATGAAAATTGTAATCCCAGTAATGTAGCCACTCCTGATGGATGCATTTTCGGGGATTTTTGAAGTGGAAAATTTCATTAGTGAGATGTGATGACTTAATTTCTAAAATGTTTCAATTGCACCAAATACACGTATCCTGTAATGCTGATAAAATTAATCAAATTAAATCTCGGGGAAGAACCTGTTACGTCATATGGATTCTGGTGTTGTGAAATACTTATTTTTGTACATTGAAACCCGTTTTACAGTGTCTGTTAAGAAAAATGACTCAAAATCTTTGGCCACCTAGATTTTGTTGTCTGCTTGTATGACTTGTGGGGTTCATCAAATTTTACAGTGCCTTCTGTTAATCACAAATTGTGCCACTCACCATGTGCACAAAACATCGTGACCACAGGCCAGGATGAACTGTGTCAGTAGTCACTTGTGGCTCAGGCAGTTAAGTATTTTTCTTCCTGAGTGAAAGCAATGAGAACCAATTTGTATTACCCGCCCCCACATGCTGGTGTCAAATCTCATAATTGCAGTTTGTGATGTGGTATACAAACAAACACAGGGAAACTTGGCTCAAGATACCACTTCTACCCCCTCACGAGGCATTTTCGGTTGAAAGACTGCAACTTTTTAGCAGGTTGTCCAATGTGACCAGATCCTGCATTCACAGAGGCCACTTAACCAGTCTATAAAGCAAGGCCACCCTGTCTTGAGACATCACTGTTAAACCTGTGAAGTCCTTTTGTTGTTTCCTGCTAAAAGCTACTTGAACTGGTTAAAACTGGTCACTTGCCAAATGTAATCTGCTTCAATGCTTTCTGCTGATTTCAGCAGCAATGAGGAACAGTTTAAATGAGAATTGTAGACAAGACCTATCAAGATAACATGCTCCAGGTCAACAACTTTCCTTGGCCTGTCTTGGGTGCTTAGTGCCAACCTATGCCAGGGAAAGCTGTTGACCTTGGGGAGAGATAATTGGCATGTATGTTGCTTGGCAAGTCATGCTGTAGCTTCCCTTGTGACAGCTGCAGCAGGACTTACCAATAGTGGAATTTAGGACCCCAGGTGGCAGCACTTGACACTGTTCATTTGCATAAATTTGACTGTTTGCTAAACAGAAGCTTCAAGGGGACTTATCATTAGGCAAATAAGTAAAACTATGCAAATAATCACCATCAAGTGCTGCCCTCTGGGGTCCTAAAAAGGTCTATTTAAAACCACTAGCAGTGGATAAGGGGTTTTACAGCATTACCTCCTTCCCATCCATAACTGAACTGAACTGAACTGAACTGAACTGAACTGATGTGGCATGTTTGATAACTGAATGAAAGCTTTATGGGGAATATGAATTTGTGCATTTCTAGACAACACTTGTAACAAGGGCAATGTCAATAAAGTTCTTTGTGTGATCCCTGTCTTAAAAATGGGTAAATCTGCAGAGAACTCAGAAGTATGGAAACACTTAAACAGGTGTTCTCTCTCAATTCAGGTCTCACTGTTTAGCCATGTTTGAGTGGACTAACTCTCACATCTAATACAAATAAACTACATGGCTGTTCATCATGAACTGAGCTCTAATTGAATTTTTGAAGCAATTTACTGCTGATAATGTTGGTTCAAAGGCAGGACGGAAGTTTTTGAGGCATGAATCAGAGAGTAAACATTCAACAGACCTTTTCTGGCAATGGTAGAGGAGGGATTTGTTAATGAAAACCAGCCGTACTTCCACTTAAACAGCTGGTCTCAAGAGCAGAAGTTGTTTTGAGCAGAGGGCACCACTCCTCCGTCTTTCTCTTTTTTTAACAGCTATTTTTAAAGGAAATGTCATTCCCTGGTGCTATTTTGGGGAATCCCCCAAGATAATTTTGTACTGAATGTGTTCAGCTGCTGCTGTCACTTGTTTGCACCTGGAGAGGTTTTGGCGATTAACCCATTCGTAGTCAGAGTAAGACTTTTCTAAATGCAGTTTGGGTGCATTGCACTGAACCTGCACCAAGGAAAGCTATTGACCTAGGGTGTGCCAGCATGAATTGTCTAACATACAAATCTCAGCAAAAATGTTTTCTAGTAACCACAAATTTAAGTAAAAACATTAGACAACAATTTGCGTCCAGGTACTTTTGGGGCATTGGGCAATTTCAGAGTTTTCCCCAGATAATCCTAGCAGTGTAGTGGGATTTACATATTTAACTAAATTTGAGCTAATTTCAAGAATTACAGCCCTATCCTCCTATATCTTACAATGCGCAGCCTAAGTTACAGCCCTAATTTCAGGATCACAGCCCTACAATATGTAGGGCTGTAAGACTCTGTGGAGAACCCTGGATTTGAGTGGGAGAGGGTTAATCATTGCATGCTGAGGCAGTGGAGACTTGGGACCATGCTCTAGGACAGAGGGTCAATAAGGGGTTTCCCGTACTGGCGTACTGGGGCTTTTTATTTACCATACTGGCGTACTGGAAGCCCTCTTGTTTTACGTAGTTCGTACTATCCAAAATTTTTAAAGGTTTTTATTTTCTGTACTGCGTACTCTAGAGAAATAATTACGTGTACCCGTGTACCGAAACCCCCCCTTACCCCCCTTCTAGGACAGTCGGGTTTTTGTATTGCCGAGTGAGTCTTACTCTGGCTGCTGCCAGCAGCTGGATCATGTCATGGTAGTGCGAAATCCACCATCCGCAGGATGAGTTACTCATACTTGAATGTCCGTTTTTTTAACCCTTTCCCCCTTGAATTAAGACTGAGTCAACAGCTTTCCTTGGCATGGGTTGGGCACTAAGTGCCCAACCCATGCCAAGGAAAGCTGTTGACCTGGGGCATGTGATCTTGATAAGTCTCATGTACATTTCTCAGTCAAATTGTTTTTCATAACTGTTGAAATTAGTTGAAAACACTGAAGCAGACGACATTTGACCACCAGCCGGTTTAAGGGGGAAAGGGCTAAAAGTAATTTGACTGGTTTAGTTGATAGCAAGTTTCAGTTAAAGAGACAGGAAAGTGCATTCTTGGTAATGGATTGAGCTTACATTTGCCCTTCTGGAACTGAAATTTTCACACTGAATGTGGGATCTGTTACAATACTTTTTTGTATCACTGAAAATTAATGTGCCGTATAAGCATAACAAAAAACAGCCCCTCCCTAAAAAGAAAGAAAATACTTGGGACAACAAAAATTGACAAGCTATCCCATCAATTATTGTTTGCTTGAAATGATTCAGTGTTTTGTTCTAGTTTGAAAGCCCAAAGTCTACTGTTGTCACCCTTTTGTTGGTTTTGTATTATTTTGATTCAGTGCTAGTTATTTTAACCCCTTCCCCCTTGAATTAAAACTGAGTCAACAGCTTTCCTTGCAGGTTCACTAAGTGCCCAACCCATGCCAAGGAAAGCTGTTGACCTGGGGCATGTGATCTTGATAAGTCTCATGTACATTTCTCAGTCAAATTGTTTTTCATAACTGTTGAAATTAGTAGAATACACTGAAGCAGACGACATTTGACCACCAGCCGGTTTTGGCCGGTTTGAGGGGAAAAGGGTTAAGTACCAAAGTTCCTTAGGAAATTTTCTGAATGTGAAACTGAATTTCCGACTATTTTTTGGACATTGTATCATTGTTCTGTGTAGTTAATGGCCGAAATTTAGAATGTGAAAGTATTTTTTGTTTTTGGTGGGTTATAACTATGGAAGGAGTACCTAACGGATAGGGGTTAAAGGGGTTTAACAGTAATGAGTAGAATGAAAATCCCCAGCAGTACCGTGAGGGCCTCCTTGCTTCATATATCAATTTCCCAGAACTGGAACCAGCCATGAAATCGTGACAGTTTGATTGTGAGTGAGGAGGGACAGGGACAAATCGGTGGGTGTTCTGTTGCAAAACATAATATCATAAATTTTGTTGTTTTTTGTGGAACATTTCTGGCCAATGTTAGGAACGTCAGTGGAAAATGAACACAGAGACATCTTGTGGGTGAAGAAGTCACTAACATAATACCAGATGCTTTGCTCGTCAATTATATTCCCATTTTTAATATCGAACGATAATGCCATTTAAAGTCATATTTACATTGTGCAAAAATTCATCATCACAAGGCAGTTTATCATTTTATGTCATGTCAGTTTTAGTTTCCTTATGAAATAGTCAGCCCTGGTGTGCATGTTAAGTGATACATGCATTGTACAGTTACATAGATCAGCTCATTATGTTCAGCCTTTAGGTATTTCAGATATTTTTGTTTTGCCTGACACTAGTCATACCCCTATGACAATCATTTAAATTATGATTTTCATAAGTGTTGACAAAATTGCTGAAATCTATACCAGGCATGTTGGAATTTGGGCAAAACCTCTTGTGTGAGACTTTGAATACTCAGTTCTCATCCAATTTTCCTTCATTCCATTGTTAAAACATATAAAATAGGAGTGACGTTATCCAACAGGTAGGTTGTGTACAGTCACCTCTGCTACCCCATTGAACTTATGACAAAGGCTGCACAGTGCTGCATTAAGTCTTACAAATAATTATTTTTCACAAATTCAATTTTATATTGCCTGGATTATTCATCTGACACATATTTCATATCAACTCATTCCACCCTGATAGAAGACTGAGTCAACAGCTTTCCTTGGCATGCTCTGGGTGCCCAGAGCATGCCAAGGAAAGCTGTTCACCATGGGCATATAATTTTGAATGATCTTCCATGCACGTTTCATCAAAAACTTGGAAAAATAATCCCTGAATTAGTAAAATACAATTAGCAGACGACATTTAGATATAAGCGGGAAAATGCATCATTAGGGTGGAATGAGTTATGTAAGCTCTGGGCTAAGACTCTGATATGTATTGCTATAAAGTAAGGTTATATTGGTGAAGTAAAACATGTAAGTAAGGTCATACGAGTTTAAAAAAACTGGTCAAGTGAGGTCGTATGAGTTTGACTAATACTAGTAAAGTAAAGTGACAAGAGTTAAACGAAACTTGTAAGATAAAACCATACTTTTTGAGCAACTCCCTGGCCATCTTGGACCATCTTTACCTCTGCATCAGAGGTGGGTATCTTGCTCTGCTCATGTTTGTACATGATTTGGATGGAGTTGTTCCCTAAGTTAACTCATTCCATATCAGTCCCTGATTTTTCTGTATGTTTACCTAAATTTAAGACAACTATTGCACATTTAAATTCTTCATGAAAAGAGCTTTCGTTCAAGTACCAACATGCCTATATAGTCTTAAGTCAGTGGTTCTGGCACTGCCTGGCAAGTCATGCTGCAGCTGCCGCAAGGGCAGCTGCAGCATGACTTGCCAGGGAGTGCCAGAACCACTGACCAAGGCCTGTTACCATAGTATGGAATGAGTTAAGCCCATGCTGCGGTAGACAGACGTCAGTGCCAGGTTGGACTGTCATATTCTGAAGACCTTGACAATGAGATTGCACTGTGCATAATACTCTCTGATGACAGGCACAAGTTACAAGGTTAATTTGTCCTGTCTTCGGTGTTATTTAGTTCAGTAGCCAGAAATTGAAGAGCTGGTCTCAAATATTGCTTAATATACCCAGCCGCTGGAGCCAGACTCAACCGATTAGCAGCTACATAATTACCACACATTATGAATCATCAGAAACTATTTTTGTATTTATTTATTTGTTTGTTTTTATATGAGAAAATTGAAATGTGACATTGAAGTCAGTACATTAATTGCTGCCATAAATTAAACTGTGTGACCATGGATTGTCGACAATCTATGCTGTGGTTAAGCGTTTTTGTTTTTTGTTTTTTCTTGAAGAATATCAGTCAGGTAAATTATGATGTGCTACAAAATGGTCAAGGTCAGAGCTCAGTCCAGGCTGCCATCATTGGGACACTTATTATTTTCTTAACTAATTCCGTACTCTGGTCACAGGCCTTGGTCAGTGGTTCTGGCACTCCCTGGCAAGTCATGCTGCAGCTGCCCTTGCGGCAGCTGCAGCATGACTTGCCAGGGGTGCCAGAACCACTGACTTAAGACTACAGGCATGTTGGTACCTGAATGAAAGCTGTTTTCATGAAGAATTTAAATATGCAATTGTCGTCTTAAATCTAGGTAAATATATGGAAAAATCAGGGACTGATATGGAATGAGTTAATATATATTGACATGTATCAAACGTGTGAACTTGGAGGCTTCATTTAAGTATGTTCCCAGTCAGCATGTGTAGCAAAATAATGTAACAATAATAACTGGTGTTTTTTTAAGCAGACCCCAGCTTTTAGCGTAAATAATGATAACATTCTGACCCATTGTGTCCTATCAGTTTTGGTCATATATAGAGGAAATCAGTTGTGTATATTTTTGGGGTCATAATTAGAAAATTAGAGGAAATGCTAGACATGAGTGATGTGTCAATTCATCTAGGCTTTGCAGGCAATGATACAATTATCAATACACAGATATACCTATCAATTTTAATCCATACGTATGCAATTTTATTAACCATCAGATAAATACAAACGTCCTATGAAACACCTGAATTCATGACGGTAGGTCAACTGTCAAGGTACCATATTTTTATCAACAGGTGTTCCATAGTTCCTCTGGGGCCCCATTCAATGCTCGTTCCTCCATATCCCTGCAGCAAAGTATTGTGTGAACCTTGTTGTCTGACTGGTCAACACGTTGGAAATATGGGGACATAGTAAGTGATGATAGCTACTGTCCACAATATGGGGATTGGTAGAACAGTAATCCTACATGATGCAGACAAGTGGTATATAGGCAAATGGAGGGGATAAGTCAGTCGAGGAGGTTAACTTTTGCTGCAGATTATGCAATTTTGATGCACAAACATGTAAGTAAACCATGCTCATGAGCACAGAAGCATCTAGTGGTCGACAGCAAGGGAGGTCAGCCGCCGCCGACAAGGCTATGCCAATAATGGTCCTGATCTGCCTTCGTGCTCTCATCAATTTAAGTTTGACCAACAAAATACTGCCTCTTTGCAGGTTACGTTACTTCCAAATAAGCCCACACAGGCATGATCAATATCAACTGACAAATATGTAATATCTGTTTTTAATTTCAATAAAGGAAGTTGAATGGCAGTGTTAAATTTGATGACATGTCAGTTGCTGCTAACACTGAGCATTATGGTAGAATATAGGCATATTAAGCTTATTATCATCTATTAATGAATCATTTAAGACAAAGTGGATGAGACATACCATAATTGGTAAACAGCTGCTGTAAATATTGAAACAACTGCATGTGACAGTGGAAATGAACTTTATGTCTTTTTAAGTGGAATCTGACAAATCAGTTGTACCCAAGCAACAGCATATTTGACAATCTGACAAAAGCTTAGTTTTAATCTTTGTGAACAGGAACTCAAAAGCTGCATCCAAGGGCAGCATAATCAGTAACCCAACGTACAGTGATACCTGTCCTGAGAAACCACTTAAACGGGAGGCCACCTACTTCCAAAGACCACCTTTTCAAGGTCTTTGCTTAGTAATAAGAAGGAAGGAGGTCCCATGAGCTCAGCTAAGTGTAGTAGGGTAGTCTGTATTATTCCTGAGTACTTTCAGTATTTGTCACCTCTTTCTCTTTACTTAGTACTTTTCATGTTAATTATACCTCTTATGAGAGACCACCTATCTGAAAAGACCACAATTTGGTCATCCCTAAAGGTGATCTTTCACTGTATTGTGACTCGTATCATGACCTCTGTCTTGTTATGAACGTGTTACTGTATCAGCCAAACTCTGTGTTGGCTCGCCCCGACCAGATGATGTTGAGGAATAAGAACCAAATGAACAAATGCAATGTGGAGTATTTTCAAATTTAGTCAATCAGGAAATGAATGTAGTTTTCATAATTTGTATACAGTGAAACCAGTCTGGTAAGACCGGTGATCTTGTAGGAGGTAGAAGTAAGATGGAACGTACTAAGCAGAATATCTTGAAAAAGGTGACCTTTCAAGGCAGGTGGTCTTTGAAGACAGGTGTCACAGTAAAATGTCAGATCCCTTTACCACATAAGGTGGGATAATGGGATACTACAGTTGTAATTGGGTCAATTATCCATGCCATTCGTAGATGGTCTGTCAGATTCTGTAACTCTGAAACACAAAACTCTTGCCCAGTACCATAATTTGTATTTGCAGGCACACAACCGGGCAGGCAAGTCACTGGATGGCATTTATTGACCAGAAATCTTTTACAACTGTCTTTGTTCGATGTCTAAGTCTAAACGTTGTAGTCAGACAAAAAGAGAAAGGATAAGAGGGATAGCTTTCATGGGAGAACAAGGTACATAGAGATGTCTGGGATGAGATGTAGGATACCATTTACCTGGGATGCACCTAACAGTGCGTCTGCTGACCTGAAATGACCTCAAATTTAATTTATAAGTGGCTTTAACCTCTGGCCCCAATATTCAGCAGGAGGTCTGTGCCCCATTCAACCCTGGGTGGCACATTTACAGTGCCAACAATTTCAGTCCTGGTAACCAAAGCCATTAGTGACAGGCCTCTGTTGTTAAAGCCCAATAGCTTGTGATTACATGGAGGTAGAGGTGTGTACTTATCCTTTCCCAGCACCAATGTACTGGCTGGTGCCCTGCAGTTTCTCTTTCATGCCTTTGAAAGAGAGAAAGAAAAAGAAAGAAAATCAGATCACCTTGTTTAATTAAGCACATGATAGCGGTGAAAAGAATCATCTTATGAAAGAGTTGAGTGCATATTTCATGGTTATATTATTGTAGAACAGGTCAAAAGGCAAGCAGGTGTGATAAAAGTGACACTGACCTTTGGCTTCTTAACTCAACAGGTTACCAGGTGTGATAAAATTGATATCAACCTTTCAGCTGGTTAATATTTTAAGTACTTCATGAGGAAGTTGCTCAAGCAATTGTTAGTGGCGGGTGTTTTTTTGTTTGTTTTTTTTTTAGCTCTGCTGATAAAAGGTCGCAGAGCCTCTGTGATCAATCATGTCTGTCTGTCCATCCTTCTGTCTATCCGTCCGTCATTCTGTCAGTCCGTCAGTCAACTTTTGCTTGTGAGTGTGGTTCAGTCCACAGTTTTCAAGATAGCCCAATGGTCTTTCAGGACTTATCGAGTGTATGAAAATATAGGTCACGTTCGATTTGGTGGCACCACCTACAGTATTATGTAATATATGAGTCAAATGTGAAAATTTTGTGAGCACGCTAGTATTCTTAATGTTCTACAGATGTTCGTGAAACTTAGTGGGATTGTGCAGGAGATCAAAATCTCAGTTGCTTACAATACAAGTGGTGCCACCTATAACTTGACAGAAATTAGCCAAAATGATGTAAAATTCCGTTTTTCAAAAATAAGTGAATTAGACATGCCAAATTTATAGCATAAGTAGATCATGTCCAGTGCTAATATGTTATGTAATATCAGTGACCTTGACATATTTTTGTCAGGTCACCAGTCCTGTAAAGTTGGAAGATTGAATTTTGTAATTGCCAGCTGTGGCTTGGACATCGATGGCAAGGAAAATTGAGCCTCCAGATCAAAATTCTACTTGGTGGCCTGTTTTTTGGGTCACCATGACCCCCAAATTATGGACTTTGGCTCTTGTCCAAGTTTATTGTTTGTCTTCAATACATGTAACTCAACAAGTTATCACCAGATTTTATCAAACAGACCATGAATGGAAAGCTGGTAGTGGGGTGCACATTTCGAACTGCGATGATTTTTTAATCTGTGCTGAGGGGCCAGTTCAGATGGCCAGTTGGAGTATACATGTAGTGGTTATCTTGTGAATGCTCTGCACCCCACAGTTTTGTGAGTTAGGCCCATATAACTTTTAGGACTTATCAAGTACTATGATCTACTTAATGTTGGTGGCGCCACCTACGTGGGTATGTAACATATGGGTCAAAATGTGAAAACCTTGTGATCAATCCAGCATCCTTAATTTTTTATGGATCTTCATGAAATTTAGTGGAATTGTGAAGAAGGTTAAAATCTCATTCGCGTCTGATACTGGTGGCACCGTCTATACTTTGACGGAAATTATGTGTTGAAATGGCTTGAAAGGTATAAAATTCTATATATTCAAAAGTAATTTAAGTAGACATACCAAATAATTATGATATAGTTCATGTCCAAATGCTAATTTGTTATGTAATATCAGTGCCTTTGACCTATTTTTCAAAAGTCACCAGGCCAGTAAAGTTGAATGAGGTGATTTTGTAATGGCTGGGTGTAGCTTGGACAAAGAGAATTTTTTGGTGGTGGTCATCCGTTTATTATGTCAGCAGAGCATTAGGGCCATGGGCCTCTTGTATTATTATTTTTTCGCTGTCTGGTAGATCATGCTTGAACTGTCCCGAGGAGCATAATGGGCAGGTCAATATAAACAACAGATAGTGCACCATGCACATACAGGCATTGGAATGAAAGTTCTTTCTCGGGGAGAATCTGAAGCTGCAATTATCAAGTGATATGATGGGACAAAATCTGTCAGTGTCATTCTGTGGAGAAATGAGTTACAGCTCTTCCACTTTTGAAAATTTCTGTTTACCCAGAAAGCTTATATGATGTCATAATACCCAGGTGTTTTCCCCCTGCCATAATACTCAGGCTTGTTCTCCCTGTCATATGTAGCTAGGCTTGTTCTCCCTGCCATATGTAGCTAGGCTTGTTCTCCCTGCCATATGTAGCTAGGCTTACTCTCCCTGCCATATGTAGCTACACTTGTTCTCTCTGCCATATGTAGCTAGGCTTGTTCTCCCTGCCATATGTAGCTAGGCTTCTTCTCTCTGCCATATGTGCCGAGGCTTGTTCTCTCCGCCATATGTAGCTAGGCTTGTTCTCTCCGCCATATGTAGCTAGGCTTGTTCTCTCTGGCATAATACTTAGGCTCGTTCTCTCTGCCATATGTGCCAGGACTTGTTCTCTCTGCCATATGTAGCTAGGCTTGTTCTCTCTGCCATATGTAGTTAGGCTTGTTCTCCCTGCCACATGTAGCTAGGCTTGTTCTCCCTGCCATATGTAGCTAGGCTTGTTCTCCCTGCCATATGTAGCTAGGCTTGTTCTCCCTGCCATATGTAGCTAGGCTTGTTCTCCCTGCCATATATAGCAAGGCTTGTTCTCCCTGCCATATGTAGCAAGGCTTGTTCTCCCTGCCATATGTAGCTAGGCTTGTTCTCCCTGCCATATGTAGCAAGGCTTGTTCTCCCTGCCATATGTGGCTAGGCTTGTTCTCCCTGCCATATGTGGCTAGGCTTGTTCTCTCTGCCATATGTAGCTAGGCTTGTTCTCCCTGTCATATGTAGCAAGGCTTGTTCTCTCTGCCATATATAGCAAGGCTTATTCTCTCTGTCATATGTAGCTAGGCTTTTTCTCCCTGCCTTATGTAGCAGGGCTTGTTCTCCCTGCCATATGTGGCTAGGCTTGTTCTCCCTGCCATATGTGGCTAGGCTTGTTCTCCCTGCCATATGTAGCAAGGCTTGTTCTCTCTGCCATATGTAGCTAGGCTTGTTCTCCCTGTCATATGTAGCAAGGCTTGTTCTCTCTGCCATATATAGCAAGGCTTATTCTCTCTGTCATATGTAGCTAGGCTTTTTCTCCCTGCCTTATGTAGCAGGGCTTGTTCTCTCTGCCATATGTAGCTAGGCTTGTTCTCCCTGCCTTATGTAACTAGGCTTGTTCTCTCTGCCATATGTAGCTAGGCTTGTTCTCTCTGCCATATGTAGCTAGGCTTGTTCTCTCTGTCATATGTAGCTACACTTGTTCTCTCTGCCATATGTAGCTACACTTGTTCTCCCTGCCATATGTAGCAAGGCTTGTTCTCTCTGCCATATGTAGCTAGACATGTTCTCTCTGCCATATGTAGCTAGACATGTTCTCTCTGCCATATGTAGCTACACTTGTTCTCCCTGCCATATGTAGCAAGGCTCGTTCTCTCCTCCATATGTAGCTAGACATGTTCTCTCTGCCATATGTAGCTAGACTTGTTCTCTCTGCCATATGTGCCGAGGCTTGTTCTCCATGCCATAATACCCAGACTGGTTTTCGCTGCCATAATACTTAGGCTTGTTCTCCCTGCCATATGTGCGCAGACTTGTCTTCTCTGCCATATGTACCCAGGTAGTCAGTAATTTTCTGCATGCAAGACAATTCTGTTTACAGTCATCCAAATTGAGCAAAGAAAATGTTTATAGATTTGAGTATTTATACAGGTATATGTGTGCAAAATGTAAGGACCCCCCCATACACCCCACTGGTCCCAGTTTGAACTTTTGCCATCATGGTCAGTCATACAATGGGCAAGCTTGGTTGTGTGTGCAGGAATGGATCTAAAGTTTAGTGAAATGTGCTCATTAGAATTCTGGTGGAAACCTGCACTCATATTAATAGCTCAGTTGTCAGCTTTGAAGTGTTCAATGAAAATACATATAACATCATCATTTTGGGGGTCAGTGATTTGCACCTCCACCCACCCCTCCCACCCAACTTTCCAAACACCATGTCATGGGCTTTGTCAACATTTTGAACATCCACCTTTGAAATGGTCCCTAGAGAATGTTACATTTCCGAGTGCACAGTTGACATGGACAATTATGCTCTGTGACATGGGATTAGCAATATGAAATGATTTATGAGGATAATATTTTGTCGAGTCTGATGAAGGGGGAAAAGGACTCTTCATGTACTTGAATGTGGAGAGTTTGGATATGTATTTACTTAGTGCAGCAATGCTTACTTTCCAAATGCTTTTTATACCCCCATCTGGGGGGGGGGGAGGCATATAGATTTGCCCTTACCCATCTGTCTGTCTTTCCATCCATCCGTCCCTCCGACATTAAAATTGTCATATTTAGGTCGAGTGTATCTTAAAAAAACATTTGAGGTACAACCATGAAACTTTGTGGGAACATTTATCAATATATGAAGATGCGCATCTGGGGTTTTCTTTGTCTCTTGGATTAATTATCCTCTGATAATTAATCATAAATTAGTGAGAATGTTAATTTGACATTGGACTTGTCAAATTTGTGTCACACATATCTCAAGAAGTTTTTTATATGTGGCTAGGAAACCTAATAGAATAATTTATCAATATATGGAGATGTGCACCTGGGGTTTTGTTTGTCTCTTTGGTAGATAACCTCTGTTCATTTTTTTATTAAATAACTTAGTGAAAATGTCTAATCAGTGAAAATGTTGGCTTATGTCAAACTTGTGTCATGTGTATTTCACAAAGTGTTTGAGGTACAGCCATGAAACTTGATAGCAACATTAATCAATACGTGAAGATGTACCCCTGGTGGTTTTTTTTTTATCTCTTGGGTTAATTATTGTCTTGATAACCATCAATTAACTTAATGAAAATGACAATTCCAGGAAAATGAACTCATACGCGTATTGGTTCTTGTCAAACTTGTGCTATGTGTAGCTTATGAAGTATCTGAAGTATAGCCGTGAAATTTGATAGGAATATCAATCAATATATGAAAAGTTATGTGTGTATAATTATCCATGTGAAGATTTCACAATATGTTTGATGTCTTACAACAATTACATGGTACTCTTTTCATGCTGATGGGGGCAAGGACAGGTGGTCCGGGTATCCATGGTCTTTGGACACTTGTCTAGTTATGTGTACCTACGAGAGATCACCTCATTGCTTTTTGTGGTCACTGGGTTTAGACATAGGAGTCAATTTCTTTGTAAAATTTACCTGTGGTGACAGGTCACCTGCTGTATGTGGCCACTTTTTCTTGGCAGAAGGAGCGTCCACATACAGCAGGTACCACTGTATTTAGGAAACATCATGGACTTCATCAGGAACTTTATTCCCATGTGCTTAGCAAACAACATGGGCCTCAAAAAAAAAAAACAAAAAACAAAAAAACTTTATTCCCCTTGCTCGGAAAACATCACAGGCATAAAGCAGAGCTTTATTGCTGTTTGCCTTGGAAATCTCATGGACCTCAAAGAGAACTTAATTTTCCTCCGCTCAGGAAATGTCAAGGGTATTAAGGGAGTATGATTCACAGTGCTGAAAGAACCTCATTGGCATCAAGGGGAACTTTCCTTCCCTGTCTCCAGGAAATATCATGGCTTTCAAGGGAAATGCACTTAATGTACACAGAAAACACATGGGTTTCAGAGGGAACTTTTTCTATCCTATACTCAGGAAACATCATGGGCTCGAAGGGAATGCGATTCCCTGTGCCTAGGAACATTATAAACAAGAAGCCTTCACGAGGAGGCTTTCTGTTGTAAGCTTCCAGGAGAACTTGATTTTCGTTTGCTCAGGATACATCATGAGCCTCAAAGGGAACTTTATTTCCCTTTGTGCAGGGAACATTATGGATATCAAGGGGAACTTGTTTCCCAGCTACCAGATGCCTTATAGACATCAGTGGGAACTTGCTTCCTGCACTCTGATGTGCACTACAGACATCGGAAGGAACTTTCTTTTCTGCATGCTCGGAGAGCATTTCTCCCAATGAGCAGCCATGCTCCTTTACAGATACCCTTGTCTCATTAAAAAAAAGTGAAGACTGCTGTAGTGTAATTTGGTAAGGCCCAAAGTGCTGGGAGGGGTACAATGCATCCTTTTACTGTACAGCATCAAAGTGGTACCTCCCGACTTTGTCACAGATCACATAACAGGTGGTTGATGCCACCAAGGAGATTGGGGGGGGGGGGGGAAGCAATAATAGTGGGGCAGTATAACTGTACACATGGTGTCTAGGTCTGGCGCCCCCTGGATTCCCGAGGCTACCATAAACAAAGTCTGCTGCATGCCTCTTATTCCTGTCGCCATGGATACAGTACGATCCATGACAGCTCCAGTATTGGTCCATGGTCTCTCAAGTGGTTCTGTGTTTATCCACATTATTACAGTTTGCAGGCAATTTAGCCAAGGTTGTACAGTGTCAGATTAGTATGAGGAGATGAATTACCCATTGCAGACATATTGTTCGCATATTTTCCTGTGCCCTCATGTCAAGAGGAAACAGCATTGTTTTAAGCTTGCTAACATTTTCATCTGTCAGTCTTTCTCTCTTCCAACAGTGCAGTAGTTCAACGAAGCCTAATAGACTGTAAGGGTACTCAATTCCATGTAGCATTTAATTTTTCATGTTTGTAACTCTGTTAGGAATGTGAATTTTTTTTTTTTTTTTTTTTTTTTGGAAATTAGAAACTCTTGAATATTCCCTACATTCACAACATTAAATATGGTGTACCAGAAAACATATAATTGAAAATTCACTAAATGTAAGTGCCCACAAAATTAATACATTTACAGCAATTTGCTCAAATTTTTGACAAGAACAAGATGAACTCGTAATATTGTGGGGTGTCTGTGATCCAACTTATTTCGTGAAATTTTATCTGTTGTTTGACAAACAAGACAATGTTTCTTATTTGGTTCATGAAAGTACCCATTGTTGAACAGTTATTTCTAAAATGATTGTTAAGCAGTAACCTATAAACTTCAAGGAATCAGGTCACAGACACTGATTTGGAAACAGTGGCCAATGAGGTTGCAGTCCTTAGGGGTATATCACCAGAATTGGGGTCAATGGCCATTCAGCATCCAAGAATCAGGTCACATGGTAGATGTGAAGCCCAGCTTAATTAGAAGTCCAAAGTTTACGAGTAAAACAATCCCTTTGGGGAGTTAAAAATAAGGTACAGTGTATATGATGCTTATTTTTGGTTGCAGGTCATCACACCACAGAAGGTCGGGTCAGTGTACGTCTTCAACCAGCCAGCTCGGGGACATCATGATTACGACGTACCACCTCCTCGACATTTCCCAGTGGATGCACATGGAAGTCCTGCCCGCAGCAAGCCCGCAGCGCCTGTACAGAAAACTCCACAGAAAAGTAGATCTCCCTACGGACTACAGCATGTGCAAGCACTGTACGATGTTTTACCAACAATGCCTCGAAAAGAAACGCAGGCACCAGCATTTTATGATGTATTACCCCCTCACGCTGGTCTTCCTGTGGATGAAAAATCGTTAGCAAATCGTTTAAGTAATACATCAGTTTTATCGACAGGCTCCACTAGGACGGTATCAAGTAGTGTTTCCAATCAAAGTCTGCCTGTAGGATCAGCGCCACCTAGTGCCTGTGGTTCAGCACGATCAAGCATAGAAATTCCCGCGCAAGAAATATACGACATACCCCCAACACAGCCTAGGCCAGTGGATACAAAAAGTCAACTGCAAAAATCTAAATCAGATCCCTCAATACTAGACACGTATGATAGTCCTCCTGCAGCTAAACCTATTGATAGAGACAGTGCTCGCTGCTTTAGTGGTGATTATGAAAGTTTAAAATTGGAGGCCTACCATTCAGGCGAAAAATATGACTCTCCAAGAAGACATTCAGAGAATCGTGGAGTTGATAGTGGGTTAGGTCGGCTGGAAGTGTACGACGTTCCCCCGCCTACATCAAGTGTGGAGCATGCAATTGATGATCTTTATTCAGTTCCTACAAACAATGCCCCAACTGCATTACCGAAGCATGAGGAACATGTTGGTACTGTTCCATCGGGGCAAAACACAGATGCAGAATGTGTGTATGACATACCTCCCCAAGTTACACGGGATTCCGCCATATCAATGAAATCGGACACAAGCTCAGCAGATGATGGAAGTAGTCGGTTATCTACGTGTAGCATGGATTCAAGAGGTTCAGATATTCCTTTTTTCCCATATGATGAACTTCCCCTGGAACTTGATGCTGCATTAGAACTTTTGGTAAAACGACAGCAGGACGTGCAAAGTGCCGCCTCGAAACTGTTAAGTTTTGTTACAAGTACATGGACACAAAAGGACAATCTAGAGCCTAAATTGTATGATGTGAAAACATCTTGTTTTAGCCTGAGTAATGCTTTGAGGGAATTTGTGGACTTTGGTCAAGGAACAGTAGCTAATTCAGTCAAGGCTGAGGATAAAAAGTTAGTTAAAAAATTAGTAAAACAACTGGAGCCTTTGCAAGATTCCTTGTTAAATCTGTGTAAGTGTGTCAAGAGTCTGGAGGACATGCAGTGGCTTGTTTTTCAGTATGACAATGTGAGAAGTGCTACCATGGAACTGGAAGCAATTGCCGCTCTAGCAAAAGATTTGCCGAGTGTGGCGAGGGCATTATCCTCCTTGATTCAAGGAAATTCAACTCTGCTCTTTCAGCGAGCTCAGAAGATTGAAGACGTTCAGGATGATAGCGGATCACCTTCAGAAAAAGTGAAGCCACCCGTGAAGTCAAAACCACTTGTCGCACCCAAACCGGAACGTAAAGGGAGTATGCAGGAAAGACCTCTGCCTCCAGTGCCAGTTGATGAGCGCCGCCTGCCAGGTGCCACCGAAACTACACTGCAGACAGTGCCAAAAGAGGGTGGGGAAATTCCAACCTATAGTGCTGTTCCTAAAAAACCAGTACGGACTCCAGATAGTGACAATGATTATGAAAATGATACAAAGGATTGGTTGGAAGATTATGATTATGTGCATTTAGATAGAAACAAAGGAATGGCTGGTAAACCTGGCGAAGACAACTATGGCTATGCAGGAACGGAGTCACAACAGTTAGATTTGAAACCACCGGAAATCAAAACCATCGGATTAACTCCAAAATTCAAGGAAAGGCTTGAAAAATTAAAATCGGAAGCCGAAAAGCCAGTCAACACGTTTCAAATGGAGGACACGCCAGAAAGCAGGAGGCTGAGTAGATTACAGGAAATCGATAAACAGATTCTGAACTTCTACACAGCTCAAATGGAGACTCACGCTGCATCCCTAACTAATGCCATTGATGCCTTCTTTGCCAGTATCGAGTACAATCAGCCGCCAAAAGTCTTCATTGCGCACAGTAAATTTGTCGTGTTGGCAGCTCACAAGTTGGTGTATATCGGAGACACGATTCATCGCACTGTCTCTAGCGAAGAGGTGCAATCCAAGACTACGTTGTGTGCGAATAAGCTGTGTGAATGTCTCAAGCAAACTGTCACAATGACCAAAAATGCTGCACTGCAGTTTCCGTCGGTCACAGCAATGCAGGAGATGGTTGACCGCGTGACGGATGTTTCACACGCGGCAGATGAACTTAAAAATGTCGTGCAGCAGGCTGCTCAACTGGGGGACTAATTTTTTATGTATTGAAAAAAAATATTAATAATAATATTTTGCTTAATAGCTGTGTCTCCCTTGTGTCAATGAATGGACCAGCCCAAGTGCACATGCTCGAGTATATGATATTTGGGATGGACCCACTTAAAGAGGTGGATATTTTCCCAGTTGTGGCTTCGTTGCTTCTAGCTATGATGCACAGAAAGGACTTTTATTGCATTTGGTGCTGTTGTTTTGTAAAGTGGTCACAGTTGGTAAAAGACAATGTGTCTTGGCACCTGGATCTCAGTGCACGTGTATCGTCTCCCATGTCGCCCAAGGTGTATATGAAAAAATAGTTCAACTAAGTGATGTGAGACCTGGCCGCTCAGACGGTCCCTTCCGCTACTTTTATTGTTTCAATGTGAATGAAGTCATTGTTCATAGTATGGCGTTTTACAAGTAATTATCTGATGGGGGAGGGGGTAGGGGGTGGGGTGGGGAGGTTACCTTTGGCCCATCAAAATATGTCTGCCATGAAGTGTATGGTTGTAAATGCAGGTTTTCATACAAAGTTTATCTTTAACTTATCCACAGCCAAGTGACCTTTGACCTTCACTTGTGCCAACTAGTATTGTACATATTCACTGCTCCCAGTAAAACCTCATTCTAGTGTATTTACATTTGAAAATCACGGACGACAGTATCAACTGGCTTTTTGCTGGGATAATCAAGCTTCTGATTAGTAACTTTGCCTCAAGGTTGCCATAAACGTTATTGATGTTGAAGATTTTGAAGAAAAAAAAGAGTACAAGTTTGCTCCTTTTGTATTTTTTTGAATGTTTGGAAGGAGCGAGACTCGAAGTTGCAACCTTTGGCACCAGTTGCATAGCTGAAATGGGAAACGCACATATCCACTCGACCAAATCCCCATTCTTAAAAAAAGAATGGTTCAATGGAGGTAGTTATGTGCGAGTGCCATATCAACACAGTTGTGCAGCATATGTACTGAGTTGGCATTTATTTCCAGAATTGGGAACTTAAATCCACCAGCAGTAAAGAAATGCTAAAAATATATATGAGTGAGACTTGAATTTGAAACCTTTGGCGCCAGTTGCTTAGCTGAAATGGGAAACGCACATATCCACTCGACCAAATCCCCATTCTTAAAAAAGAATGGGTGAATGGAGGTAGTTATATGCGAGTGTCGCATTGTAAGTATTTGTCCCAGAGAAGTATAAAGATGCTGATTAGATTCCATGTTGTCCGATTAGTTTTGGTGTTTTCCACTCTACCCAGTCCTGGTCTCAGTAAGACTCGAGTCAACAGCTTTTCCTGGCCCAGCTTCGATACAATGCATCTAACCCAGCACAGGGAAATCTGTTGACATGGGAAGTGCCCTCCTGAGAGGTCTTATGTAAAAATCTCAGCGAAAATGTATTCTATCAACAGAAAGTATACATAAAACTTTATAAAGTAGGTGACAATTTACATCAGGGCACTTTAAGGCAGTTGGGGGGGGGGGGGGGGGGCTTAATGTGTGTTGTTTAGCTGACATACATTTGGAATTGGTCAGTTTGGGTAAGTGTTCCCAATGACAGGAACACAGATTTACATCACAGGCACTCAGTCTAAATACAAAAAAAAAAAAAACTTGTAGAATGCTGGAAATCTTTGGGTTTTTTTGTTTTTTTTAATGTTCTGTGATATAAATGTATAAGCACCAAGCCACTAGACATTGGTCATTTCGGTAAGCTTGTCAAGTTCAGTTTCATCTTTTTGCTGCCAAATTGTCCTGCCATAAAAAACTTGCCTGTTGTAGCCTTGCATTGGAAGAATTTGTCAAGTCTGTGATGCAACACAAAAGTGCACATCAATATTATTACAGGTTCAGTAATGATATTCACACACTCTGTGGTTACAAATCAAAACTATTCAACCTTAAGCAAACAAGGCATTATAAGGTTACTATTGGGGAAAAGCAAGCCCCCCCCCCAAAAAAACACATCATAATCAAAGCACATCCTAGGTGTTTCAGGGAACTACCATTCGGGTGCTTTGGTACAAACTTTTATCGCTTTTGTCATGTTCGAAGAGAGTCGAAGTGACAGATTTCTATCTCCTGAATCTGTGCCAAGGTACAGGTCTGTTATAGTTGTGTGAGTGGCCCGCTCAAGCTTACAGCAAATTGTGCTTTTACAAAAGTATTATATTTCTAGAAATAAAGCTAATTGATGAAACTTTTTTTAAAGTCATATCAACGAGGAGTTTTTAATTTGGAACTAGAGGGTTTATGAATTTTTTATATGTTATGTTCAAATTGTATTTCTTTTTTTTTTTCTCCTGACATTTCTGTGAGTTACTAATGAAATTTCTCCATGGAATGTGCAGTTATAATTTGCAAGAATATCTTAATTTGTCCCTGTTGCACAATTATGGAAAGACAAATGACTTGGCTCTTTGTGCCAGTAAAATTATCCAGGTAACTTTAATTGTACATGTAGTGCAATTATAGAAAGGTGGTAATTATTTGTACCAATGGTGTGATTGTGGTACAGTTGAAAATTTATTTGAATTTATGGTATGATCATGTCACAGACAGTAGCTCATTTGTAGCGGTGGTATGGTCAAGTTACAGACAGTCACTCGTTTACAAGCTCCTGTGGTATGGTCATGGTGTGGACAGTTACTATGGTGTGATTATGTCACAGTCTGTCAGTCAGTCATTTGTACCAGTGCTCTGTTCATGGTACAGATGGCCACTGATTTGTACCAGTGGTTTGATCATGGTCTGAGCAGTGGCTTATTTGTACCTGTGGGTGTGGTCATGGTCCAGACAGCGGCTCATTGGTACCAGGGCTCTGTTCGTGGTACAGATGGTCACTCATATGTACCAGTGGTGTGCTCACCATGATAACAGCATTTAAAATGGCAACTTTGTAACAGTTGTGAGATTGTAGTACAAAAGGTATCCAAAATTTGGACCCATTACTGGTGTTATCGTGGTACTAAGTGTCACTTTATTACTGGTAATAACTGCGTTCACACATGGTGCAACAGCTGACTCTCTTACTTTATGTGCTAAGTTTTTGATTGAGTCAACAGCTTTCCTCAGCACACTCAGGGGGCACTGCATCAGAAGTGTGCTGAGAAAAGCTGTTGACCTGGATCATGGACACTCTCGGGAACCACCGAGTTTAGGTGACATGGTGGCACTTGAGTGAAAAGCCTTTGCATGAGGCATTTGAATGTGGAACTGTTCTACATGTAACAGTTCAGACAAGAGGGATTTGTCGTTGCTGGTGCTCAGACGGTTAAATTATTTTTTCTACCATGGTGGTCTTGCTGGTGGAAGCACATTATATAAAGTTTATAAATTCATCAAAAGCATCTTTGTGGTATGAAAGGTTACTTTATTAGTACCAGGAACAAGATGATGATATGGAACTCAGTGGTGTTCCTATTAAGTGCAAGGGCCACTAAGGATATGTCAGAATGTGAAACTTGAAGCTGAAATCTATGTTGACATAATTTATGGGGAAAATGTGGAATATGTACATTATTCTGATATCAGCCGTGAAATGGAAGGGGCACTATGGAGGCAAGGACACCAAAGACGGATAATGTGGTATCAACCCTTAAAGCGCTGATTTAAGATTGAGACAACAGTTTTCCTCGTGACATTTTGTGCACAATGCTCGCAAAGTGTCCAGAGAAAAGCTGTTGACTAAGACTATTTGCTTTAGACTAGGCTTGCTGGTATTTGAATAAAAGGTATCTTCATGAAGAAATGAATCTTTCAACCATTATATGTGTAACAGTAATGAGAAAATGACTATATCTGTGATTAGCACTTTAAGGGTTAATTATGCCTCTCTGATAAGACCACCCTTACTGCACTGGAAAAGGGGCTACATTAGAGGGGTGACTTCAGCATAGAAGGGCAAAATTTTTTAAAAAATGACACTTTCTGCATGCCTGAAAATACTGTTAATTCATCCAATTTTGCTGTGTATCAATTTTCACTGATTTCACTGCACAAAACTCTGGGAAAATAAAAATGGTGAAATAGTATTCTAATATAAATCAAATAGGATGTATGTTCAAAAGGAGTGAAATAAACACGGCAGTTAAATGTCTAGAAGGGGAGGAGCATGAAAACTTATACAGGTAAAAATAAATACATTTACAGTAGTAGTTTTATCAGTGGAATGGCCTTTTGTCATAGGAGCTTTATTAGAGAGCGACCTCTGTGGTACAGTTGTGGTACTAAAAATATGTTGATCATGATCTGAATGGAAATGATTTTAAACTCTCTCCTCAGCATATGCTGTAACTTATATTATTTGGCAGGTCACCATGGTCGCATATAAACTTCGATGCATGCATGGTGCCCACTTTCTGATATTTTTGTAGACTTAAAACTTGATTTTCAATCTAGATGCTTCAGTCTGCCATATTTATTTTATCAGTTCAGGTAATATATATATATATATGTTTATGATGGATGTTTAAGTTGCTGAAATGCAATTATTTCTGTTAAGTTTCTTAATACTTAATTTTGTTGGAACATGGTGTTGTTATTATGTTAAAACAGATTTATTGCTCTCCAGGTCAGCTCTCTTCGGTGGTTTGTGCTAAAGTGTTGTACCTGTTGGGTGTGTCCAAGTCAGTTCAGTGGAAAATGCAGAAGGTATAACTGAGCATTCTGAACAATTTCTTCTAATGGTTTATCAGGCTTGTGATACCAGCGATCAAACGAGGCTCTCCAGACACCGAAGCAACTAGATTAATGCCTGTGATGTTATGAAGGTTCATATAGATGAAGTCTGCCGGAATGACATCATAGCATAGCTGTGTCTGATGTGTTATTACCTAGGTCCAGCACTTCTGTTTCAGTACAGGAGTTTGACCCCAGATGGCAGCACCTGATCGTGTTCATTTGCATAAGTTTGTGTATTTCACAGGTCAAAACTTCAAAGGATTTGTTGTTACTTTAAATTGCTTTAATTTCACTGTACCCTTATTTTCTCTTATTTCGCTGATGGCACAAAACCCTGAAAGTAAAAGCAGTGTGAAATAGTATTTTAACATTGTTTGAATCGGAATTATGTCCAAAACAGTGAAATTAAAAATACAGTGAAATGTCAAAAAATGTGAAAATTTATACACGTGAAAATAAAGCAGTTTACAGTATGCAAATAAATAAAACTATGCAAATTATCACCCACAAGTACTGCCCTCTAGGGTGCCGAAAGGGTCTGTTGAAATGAATAATTTATATTCATGTATTTTCACTCAATATGTTTATTTTAAAAATAAAATTTCGGTGACATTTTCCAGCAAACAGTGTTCAGCAAAGACATAAACATATTTTGAATGGAAGAAATACAAGATGTGATTTTCAAAAGAGGTGATTTGGGACCATTTGAAATTCAAGCTCATATAACTGGCAATTAGAGGCGTAGTTTAAATTCAGTTTTTGTTTTTGCTTTTTATCAATCGAAGCAAAAATTCTTCAGAAAATGAAATATCCACAAATCTAGTCTTAATGTTTGATCACATTAAGTACAGTGGTCCCCCTCTTATAAGGCCACCCAACAGGCACTAGAAAAGTGGCCTTATAAGAGGGGTGGCCTCTCTTGAGGGGTAAAATACAATGAAAATATCATACTTTCTGCATGGGGAAGTGGCCTTTGTAGAGGGGGTGGCCTCTCTTCAGGGGGGCCTTATAAGAGGGGGACCACTGTACACACATGGCAGCATTCAGGATTAGTTGCTGCTTTCATTTTCACAGAGAATACCAGGTGTAATGTTGGGAGGGGCTATAAGTGTTCGTTATTAACTGTACAAGGTGAATATAGTGCACAAGAGTGGAAATGGTGTCTTAAGTATCTGTGACATGCGCCCCATACCTTGACCTCCATTCTGCGGCATTTTTAGGGGAGCATGATAGCTGTTGCCAACTTCCTGTCATTCATTAACATAGGGTGCATAGTGGCATATTTGTACAAAGTGCTTGGTTCACACATAGATAATGTTTGTACAGATTCAAAGGCTTGCCGTAGTTCAATATTAACAGTGATATAACAGTCATCTCGGAGGCTTGCTCGAGGTCAATATTGACAGTGACATAGCAACTGTACATCATTTCTTTTTCATTGTATCGAGGTAAGGATGTGATGTGGTATATTTTCAGCTCCTTGCGGAGTCTGTCGCTATGGCTTATAGATCACTATAAGACCAAACAAGACATTTCTGCTTTCAGTAATTGTCGTAGTATTGTCATGGCGACAGTGTTTATTCTGGGCTGGGTCCGTGTTACATTGTCCTGAGCAATATCAAATAAATATAGAGTTCCATACATAAGCTTGTCTTGCCTTTTTTGTCTTAAACTCTTTCAGTCCAAAGCACTACAGAAGTTTGTCTCCCCTGAACTATAGACTGATTCCACATTAAAATTCCATGCAAATAGACCTTTTTAGCTCTGGTGACCTAAGGTCGCAGAGCTTATAGCATCACTTATGTCTGTCCATCTGTTAATCTGTCCATCCACAAACTTTTGGGTTGTGAGCATTATAACTTTAAGGACAGGCAACACACCAAAAACCTTTGCATTGGCGATTTTCAGATTTTAACGGTTTTCACAACATAAATGTCCTTTTTATAAGTTGGCAAAATTGCAAGTTATTAAAAAATTAAGTAGAACTATGAGAAAAAGGCAAAAAACACACACAGGCATGTTGACATCTGAACGTCTGTGTGTCATTCTTTTGGTTTTAAGCGGCCTAGAGGAATAATGTCGCCCGTCAATCATACTTGACCGTGTCATGTGGCTACAGATAGCAGCGGCCCATGGCAAAACGAGAGTGGTTGCACGACAGCACTGTGAAATCAGGCGGTATGCCGAAAGTGTGTTTGTGGACAGGTAAATGATGCGAACATGTAAACATATCACAGCCTTAGTGGTATACTTTATAGTTATCTTGCATGTTTTGCGTTCAAGTAAAGGAAGACTAAATGTTCAGGACCAGCCGGAATCGGGATGTCCCTTCAAAGGCCGTGCCATGGTGGATAACCTCAATGGCCCTGCACACCAAACAATGGCATAAAAAAAAATGGCACTTTAATCAACAATACCCATGTAGATAATATTAATTATATTTTATCGAAACGCAAAGATGAGGAAATTGAAGTACAAATAAATACATCAAAAAGCATAAGCATAAACGCCAACAAAAGAGAAAACATACAGAATAGCGATACAAAACTCAGGCTGGAAAGAGAAATGAAACTCATTGAAAAATAATCACAAAATAATGACAAGCTAAGTAAGTAAAGTATACAGACAAGTTTAACAAGATACATAAATGAACTATACAGATAAGCATAAATACAATAAAACGCTATTCCCAAAAAACTGGATGGAAAGGTAGGAGGCAGAAGACCACACCTGCCACCTGTCCTTGGACCATGAGCGTCCACAGGTCGATTGATTGACAACCTCGCCAAATAATAAGGGACCATGTTTACTCCGTTTTGTACAAACATCGGCTCAACTTGAGCAAACAGTATTGTTTCAAAGGAAAGGATATTGGGACGAGAGTCCCACCTAGAAATGGTTATTCCAAGAAAACGGCTGGGCAAAAATTAATCTGGTTGACAACTTTCCATCCTGTAATGTCTGGACTGCAAAAATGATTTAGCGATTTTCATAATTTTGCTTTGTTCTTTTCTACGAAAGGAAGAAAATGAACATCCTGGAAATCAAAGGGAAAATTTAAATGTCAAATTTGAGGATGGATAACAGAAAAAATAAGCCAAACATAAAAAATTGCAGGACCTCGTGTTGTTGCCAATATGTCAGGATTAAGAGGCAAGTGCAATTATGATTTTATCACAAATAGTGAGCGACATATCAATATTTATCAAGTGGATGGTTTGTGGTCAACTTTAAATTTTTTATTACACAATTAGCATCACAGACATCCAAACGGGATACATAAATTCTTTGGAGTATGACAATTGCACACATATATGATTTGTTTTTCTAACGCAAGTACATGTTGAACTAGGATCAATTAAAGTGGGATTTATTTTTGGTGTCTTAGCTGTCCCTAAAAGTTTTGAGGTTGGCCCAATATAACTTTCAGGACTTGTAGGGTATATGAAAATCTAAGTCTCTTTTGATATTGGTGGCACCACCTACAATATGATGAAAAAATAGGGGTCAAAATGTGAAAATCTTGTGAACACTCTAGCATCTTTAATTTTTGGTGGACCTTCACCAAATTTGGTGGGATTGTGCGGGAGGTCAGTCTAACAAGATGCTAGTGATACAAGTTATGCCACCCATAATTTGATGGAAATTATGAGCCAAAATGTGTTTTAATGGAAATTATGAGCCAAAATGTGTTTAAAGATCTAAAACTCCATATTTGGAAGAGTAATTGGATTAGAGTTGCCAAATTTGTAGTATATATAGACCATGTCCAATGCTAGAATGTTATGTAATATCAGTGATCTTGACCTATTTTTGTGAGGTCACCATGCATGTAAATTTGAAAGAGAGGATTTTGCGGTGATATATAGGTCAAATGTGAAAATGTCAGCACAATATAACTTTTCAGGACTTGTAGCTTGGACATCAATGGCAAAGAGAACTGAGCCTCCAGATCAAAATTGCACTTGATTACATTGTACATAAAACTGTACTTGATGACTTCCTTTTTGGGTCACAGGACCCAGTTATTATGGAGTTGGCACTTGTCCAAATTTATTGTTTTTCTTCAAAAACTCGAAAAGTTACAACCCAGTTTAAACAAACAGGCAATGTCTGAAAAGCCGGATGTGGGGCACACATTTTCAACATAATAATTTTTAATCCGAGTTGAAGGTCAAGGTCCAATGGCCAATTTAAAGATAGGGATCATCTCTTCAATGCTCTGCACCCCGCAATTTTTGAGTTAGGCCCATATAATGTTGAGAAGTTACAAAGTGTATGAAAATCTTTGTCAACATCAATGGTGGTGGTGCCACCTATAGTATTATGTGATATATAGGTCAAATGTGAAAACGTCAGCCCAATATAACGTTCAGGATATGGTGTATGAAAATCTAGGTCCCTTTTGATATTGGTGGCAACACCTACAATAGTATGCCATATCAGGGTCAAAGTGTGAAAATCTTGTGAACACCCTACCATCTTTAATTTCTGGTGGATCTTCGCTGAATTTGGTGGGGGAGGTCAAAATCTAAGTTACTAAGGGATAGTTCAACATTATCATCATTTTTTAATTAGTACTTAAGGTACTAAATTTCATGACCCCCTCCCTCCCCCCAAATTAGTACTGTAAAAATGATGATTTTCCCCCCAAATCATAGCAAAATTGCTCAAAACAGGCCAAAAATTGACCATCATTTTCCATATCCTGTGAAAGTGTACAGACCCATTTAACCCCCTCCCCCCTTGCGTACTGTGAGTACTAATTAAAAAATGATGAAAATGTTGAACCATCCCTAATGATACTAGTGGCGCCACCTATAATTTGAAGGAAATTATGAGCCAAGTTGTGTTTTTAGATATAAAATTCCATGTTTGGAAAGATAATTGGATTAGACTTGTCAAATTTATGGGATATATAGACCATGTCCAATGCTAGGATGTTCTTTAAGATCAGTGACCTTGACTGATATTTTTTTGAGGTCACCATGCCTGTAAAGTTGGAAGAGGTGATTTTGTAATTGCAGGGTCTAGCTTGGACATCAATGGCAATGTCAGGACAGCACCAGGACCATCGGCCTCTTGTATTACATAATCAGGGGAGCTTGATCTTTTTGTCCCAAGGTCACAGAGGACATAAAATTAAGAACTCCCTCACTGGTGTCTTGGCACATGCAACAATATCCATCACAGGAATTGCACAAGTAAGCTATCATTACATGTGGAGCGAAATGCTATCTGGTGGACAATTGAGACACTAAAATCACATGAGCTTAATACAGTGGTCTCTGTCACCAGAGACCACCCTTACAGCGACAAAAAAGTGGTCTTATGAGACAGGTGGTGTTTCATGACAGGGTAAATTACCATGGGAATAATAGGACTTGGGAATCTGAAAAGTGGTCTGTCATGAGAGGGTGGTCTCTCATGACAGGGGTCTCTCGTGACAGGGACTACTGTATGTTCATAAGCCACTTGAGGACTCCTAACTTTGAAATGAAGATGTAGGTGCAATATAGCCACAGTGGCAGCAGAGCATTAGGCCCACGGGCCTCTTGTTTTTTCAAGTAATGGAATGCCTGTAGCCTCAGACAGAAGAATGACCCAGGTCAGCAGGTTAACTTGGCTTGCTTTTAATGCCAAGGAAAGCTGTTGACTTGGACTCTAAGCTAGTACTGAAAAGGTTAATGGGGAAAGAAAAAAGGACAAAATTAGTGTTGGTGTTGACATTTTATGCCAGTTTTAGAGGATAGCAAGTTTTAGATTCATACTTTCCCAATTCAACTAGGTGACTGGTGCCAAAGGTTGCAGGTTCGAGTCCGACTCATTCGGAACATAAAATATATATTTTCGGCATTTCCTTTAATGCTGGTGGATTCAGGTCCTCGATTCTAGAAATAAATGCCAACTCAGTAAATATACTGCATAACCGTGTTGATATGGCACTCACACATAATTACCTCCATTTAACCATTCTTTAAGAATGGCGATTTGGTCAAGTGAACATGTGCATTTCCCATTCCAGCTGGGCAACTGGTGTCAAAGGTTGCAGGTTCGAGTCCTGCTCGCTCCGAACATAAAATATATGTACCATTAACCAAACCCTGCACAATAGACTGGTCCCTGTATGGAGACCTAACTTTCTTCGAGAGACTACTTTTTGATGAGGTTGCTTTGTATTTTTCATTTATACCTCCTATGAAACACCACCATGCTTCATGTATACAAGGAAACATTGATGGTGAGATTTTCACTTGTTGCCCAACCCTTTCTCCCTTGGATTGAAACTGAGTCGACAGGTTTCCTTGATGTGGGTTGGGTATTAGGTACTAGCCCATGCCAAGAAAAACGGCTGGCCTAGAGCATCCTAGTTCATTACAAAAACTTTTCAGGGGGGGGGGGAGAGTAGCAACTAAGGCAGGTGACATTTGATTGGTAGCCAACTGATGTGGGTTAATCAGATCTATAATGCTGTCCCTTTGATGAAAGGACTCTCTGTCGTCAAACATTGCCGCTAGATGTATGTATTGGTGGTCCCTGGCTGGACAATGAGGCCAGATCAGACTACAATGGGTTCACAGACAAACTCATCTGAATTATAATGATTGCAGATTCAAATTTGTCATGAAAACACCTTTTCTTCAAGTATCAGCAGCCATGTATTTCCAAAGGGAAAGAATCGTCATCCAGGTTAACAACTTTTATCAGAGTGTTGTGGAAGCCATATCTCAGAGTATGTTGACTTGATTCCTCAGAGTGTTGTGGAAGCTATATCTCAGAGTATGTTGAATCAAGTCATTGCCTGATCAATCGCCAATGCAGCACTGAAAGGATTAAGACATACTTCATGAGTAGATGTGTTCCTCCAAATTTTTCCATGGATGGGCAAGAAAAAACCCTCGGTCTATGGTTAGGTTATATGTCTTTGTATCAGAAACGCAGAAGGTTATGATGCTTTAGGGGTGACTTCCTGGGTAACTGATGGATGATGTCAAGTGCAGGTCAAGGGTTTAACTTCAAGTATTGGCATGAAATTTGGTGTAGGTCAAAACATCGGACAAAAAGTGTGCATTTTACCCAAACATTTGAAATCTGGTGAAAGTGGCGAGCAGTTTATTACTTTCAGATTTTTTTATGCTTCAGTTTTTTCTTCCTCTCAGAGTAAGCTACACCTGAACAAGTAGGCCTGTGAAGTTAAACCCCAGAAATAAACGTTTTCTCAAACAGCACGATAATTATTATTATTATACCTTCTTGTTTACTTTTGGCTTTTCGTATTCAACATTACTTGCATTGGTATGATTTTTTTGTCATGAATACATATATATATATATATATATATATATATATATATATATATATATATATATATATATATATATATATATATATATATATATATATATATATATATATATATATATATATCCTACATCTTCACAGTGGACATAACCTGCTTGGGGTTTGAGATAATGAAAGCTGAACGTCTTGGGATTAAAACGGCATCAGGGAACCAGATTATCAAGCACGAGTTCGCAAGGACCGTTCCTCACTTCACATGTTCATGAATCTCAGTATCCGACACACATTAACTGCATTGTTGGTCTGAAGTATTTGTTTCTGAACCAAAAATTACAAATTGCTCCATCATAACAAATTAATATATAATCCGACAAGATTAGCTGACAGCTTAGCGAGAAAGCGCATAATGTTGTGTTCAAATACAACAGTCTTGGCCTTCCAAGACTGTTGGATAAAACATATGAGAGATACTTTATTGATTAATTTTATTTTGGTTCATTCTGTAACTGTACATAGAACAATAGAAATAAAAGATAATGAACCAAGGATGGCACCAAAAGTCCGAAGACTTATTTCCATGGCGGTCCTTTAGTTAAAAATATAAATAAATATCATAATCTATTACAATATATAACTGAGCAAAAACAAAAACAAAACAAAAACAAACAAAAAAACAAAAAACCAAAAAAAAAACAACAAAAAACAAAAAAAAAAACAAACAAACAAACAAACAAAAAACAAAAACAAAAACAAACAAACAAAAAAAAAAAAAGAAAACGTAAAATACGATATCGGGTCTGTAAATAAAATCTTAATTCACTACTAAATAAAATAATTACAAATGAGAGAGAGATAGAGTTTTTTTTTTTAAATGACTAGTATGCTGAGTACGATAGAATTCGATTGTAGACAAATTAGCATATAGCACCAAGTGTGTAAGTCAAATAATAAATGAAATCCTGATTAATCGTCCTTTGTACCTCTCCATGTAGATGTTTTTTTATGAGTATTTTGAAAGTATTGAAATTGCATGTCCCTCGAATTTCAGAGGGAAGCTTGTTCCATTCTACTATGCCAGTATATAAAAAAGTAAATCTCCCAATTTTAAGTTTATCACAAGGCGGAATATATTTAAGGGAGTTGTTTCTCGTGTCATAATGAGAAATAACATTATGCTCATGAAAATAATTAGATAAGTATTCAGGTGCTCTGTTGTACGAGACCTAATGAATTTGGTGAAGCTTTAACTGGATAACTCTTTCTTCATTTGGCAGCCAATTCAGATTTAATAATTCTTGATTGCCTATATGTGCTCTACCATTTAGGCTACATACAAACCTAGCCATTTTGTTCTGGCAGGTTTGCAGCCTCCTTTTGTATAAAGGTGACAAAGAGGAATACCAACTAATACAGGCGTAGTCCAGATGGCACTGGACA
>OZ026624.1:25353410-25373222 GCA_964020975.1 Hermodice carunculata
GCAGTTAGAGCTCAAGGTGCCCTGTCAAGCCAGGTCATTCAAGACAGGACAATCTTGATTTTACCAGTAAAAAACTCATCTATCTGCCATTACTGGCCATCAGCTATCGCCACAACCAACTCGCCTGCCCAGAAACCACAAAGTGGTCCATTTTGCAAGCCTTGTCACACACACATGCTAAAAAGTGTGCTTTGATAAACGTTACCAATTACTTAGCACAAAAGTTAAAAAAAACCGGCTCCTTGATAAACGTTCTCGATTCTGTAGCATAGAAAGTTGTTTGCTTCTTGCAAGAGTTAAAATCACTGCAGTCAACTTTGAATGTTTTCTTCTGTTCGCTGGGATCCAAAGCTGGTTTACCCATTATTACCAGAGTAACGTACAAACCAACCTTTACAACTTTGTCATGTGTTTGTCTCCCGCCCACTAACTCCCTTTACGCTGCTTTTGCGTTTAAGTTCAATCATTTTACGTGCACAATCGACGTATAGCGCGTGCGTGGGAGAACCTGGTATTTTGAATCCACATTCTTGAATCAGTTGATTATAAGCACCCTGATGTAGAATCTAATTGCCTGAGTCCATGGAATTAAACATTTGACTTTTTACACATAAAACACTTCTATGTGCCCTGTGTTCATTCGTCATAACCTGAGACAAAGATCTCAGTATTCCTTGCCTCAGTCATGACGCAGGCACGTATCTTGGAATTTTGGAACATAGGATCAATTTCTACAAGCAGCGAAAATACATGTACTGAAATGTTTTGTTCACAGGCAGGGCAGGTGGATGAAGGCCTTAAAAGAGAACAAACGTGAAACAGAATACCCTCAGCCATTGTGAGCAAATATGAAGGCAATACATTGATAAATTGTAACCAAAAAGTCATAAAAGGAAACATTCGTTATTCAAAAGAAAGAAAGAAAGAAAGAAAGAAAGAAGGAAAGAAAGAAAGAAAGAAAGAAAGAAAGAAAGAAAGAAAGAAAGAAAGAAAGAAAGAAAGAAAGAAAGAAAGAAAGAAGATGGGAACCCCTGTACCAAAATTCGCCTGTGATAATGGCACTTGGTACCAGAACTTCAAATGATTTATGTATCTGCCCGCCAGAGGTTCAAGTGGTGAACGGGGGTTTCCTGTCCCCATAAAATTTGAAGTAAAATGTCTTTTCTTTTTTTTTTTTTTCTTTCTTTCTTTTTTCTTTCTTTCTTTTTTTTTTTTTTTTGTAGATTCATCAACTCACGGTAAATTCAGATCATGTAAATAAAATGCTGGACCTAATGAAGTGTTACTGTTTAGACCGATACTGATTGAACAGCGGTTCTTGGTGCGGGCTGGACACATTCGCCTGACCCGCGCGAAGTATCCCTGTTGACCTGGGGCATATTATTCCTTATTTGTACTAAAGCGAAATTTAGGTATGGGCATTAATTAGAACAGACTACATTTTACACAGAGACGCTGTGAGGCAATTTGAGTGGGAAAGTGTAAATGTCCACGTAAACACTGTAAAAAGTCGGAATTTATTGAAGAGCGGGTTGTTGTGTGTGAAGCGGGGCATTCGAGAAATTTTAGCCACTGCCTTGTCTTTTGAACAAGTTACCCGGATGATACTGTGTCAAAGATGAAACGCATCAAAATAAACCTAATGTTTGTGTCAATCCTAACTCGAGAGCTTTTTAATTACCGGTGCCAGGCAAAGCTCGGAGTCTTGTGCTCCTTCTATCCATAGTTTAAGTGAAGTGCGCCAAGTCAAGACCATATTAAATTCGTGGTTTCAAAGGTGATAACGCTTGTGAGTATTTTGGCCTACAACCTGAACTCAAACCAAGGAGGCTACACGTGTCGCCTCCTTGCTTAAACCAATTTACATATAGTATGGATAGAGAGTCTCGGTCCACATTGTGTGATGACTGTACCGTTACCAATTCTCCAGAGTCGTTCAGGAGATTCCCAAAAATTCAGTTCTGAAAATCATATGACCAATTTAAATCTAATATGGCCTCCCCCGGTCCCCCCCCCCCCAATTTTTTATCTCCAAAGATTTTGCCTTCTGCCCCACTATATATATATATATATATATATATATATATATATATATATATATATATATATATATATATATATATATATGTTTAATAGGCCGGCAACATGATAGTCATCAATGGAGTTTAAGGTGGAAAAAGGCACGCTTTTCCGCATGGCTTCCTCGGATGGGCCAAATGAAGCCGTGAACCAATGTGCAACAGACTTTGTGTGGCATATATATATATTGTGTACCGAGCTTGAAAATGATGAGAATATAAGTTCGGTTTTCTTTGCTGTGGCAACGTAAAAATGATTGAACTAGGCCGTCTTCCACACAAATATCCACGTGAAAGTTAATTGGTGTTTGTTCGTAGAGAAACCCTAATCTTTGAAGCTTTTATTTTGCCCAAGAATATGTCGATGCATGTGCTTTATCCGAGGAGTGCTGGGAGGAGGAACGACCCCCGGGAATGACCGTCGCGGGAATGACCTCAGTGGAGGGAATAGTCTGGGTTGACGTGGAAGAAGAGAAAACGGTTCACTAAGATGAAAGACAGACCATGCAATGGTTGAATGGTTTCACTTATGCAACTTTAGCGTATTCTTACCTCATCAGCTAAGGTACGTATCAGTTAGTTGAGGTTTTAGGGTGGCCTGTCGTCTGTCGTTCACAATTTACTTTCCGACTTCTGTGACACGAGCGGCCATATCTGAGCAGACTTGGTGGGGACATTCATTGACTATGTACGTGTCGACAAGTTTGTTTAACAGGTCAGGTGATTTTTTTTTTCTTTCAATATCTTCAAAACAATCTTTCCCAAAACTATTTCTTTTTTAAAATTTGCAAAGGGACACTTCTGGGGACCACAGATAGATATAAATTTGTTCAACAGGTGGTCTTTCGATTTTTCTTGTTTCTTTTTCTTTTTTTTTTAACGAATTTGGGTGTTCTTTTAATATCCGACTCGTACCGAATTCAAGCTGGATTCTCTTCAGGCTTGATAGGAATGTAGTTTGACTCAACATTAACCAAATACACATTTTGTGAGACCGCTGCTATTTCGTAGACAAACTTTTGAAAGTATATAAATGCACATGTACGGCCATGTATGTTCATGTATTTTTTTTTCCAAACCATAGATTAGACCTTCTTCAAGCTTGGTGTCGATATTACCTTGGCAGAATGTCAGTAAACCCTGGTTTCTAAGTTAAGTATCTGGGTCACTTTTATCCACATATCAGCAGCTTAATTTTAAGGTAGGCTTAACTCTGTCCATCTTACCTCAGTTCAAGCTACAACTTAAACTTATGTCGATTCATCTGGTTGGATTTATTTTGGGTTCAATTTATCAGGGTCAACTGGGCACTGGTGTTCACGCAACCATCATGTCTTCTTGTTTTTACCAATTACAAAGAGAGGAGAGGAGAGGAGAGGAGAGGATAGGAGACAGGGGAGAGAAGGGGAGGGGAGAGGAGAGGAGGGGAGGAGACGAGGGGAGAGGTGGAGAGAGGAGAACATCAGACAAACTGTTTTTTGCGTTATTTCAAGTCCCGTGTTCTGGTTATTATTAAGATGGAAATCCCGTTAAAAAGGACAAATGTCAGTGTCTCAAGTGCGGCTTCTGGTTATGAGAGCCTCCGATGATAACAGCCTGTCCATGTCCATCCATAGAAGAACAACGAATCTATAGTTGGTTTAATCATATTTTATTGAACAACCAGGACACAGGGCGATGTCCTATATTAATCTTTCTTGCACAAATAAGATTTAAATCGCTAAAGACGATTGACAACGCTTAGGACTGATGCAATACTAATGACATAGAGTGGCAACCAACACGACTGGAAGAATGACAGCACGGTACGTGTTCACAGATCGAGAGATGGGTGGTTGGAGTCGGCGAATGAAAAGTTCTTGACCACCCGTCCCACATATCTAGCTTATTAACCGCAACATTCTTGTTGCTTCTATCTACTCAATGTTAAGACGAAAACAGTAACAGAATGTAAATTGGTCCAATTCAGGTGCGAAAAGTACACTTGCCTTCGAGTCCGCCAGTCACTGGAAGTCCAATAGTTGGCACATGGACCCTTGAAACGCCCATATAGATGAGTATCGTAAACAACTCTCTCTCTCTCTCTCTCTCTCTCTCTCTCTCTCTCTCTCTCTCTCTCTCTCTCTCTCTCTCTCTATATATATATATATATCCATATCAAAGCAGTTCCCGAAACTTATGGAATACTCCTCGTGGAAAAGTATAAGACAAAAGCAGGCAGGATATTATTTACGCTTCATCGGACAGGAAAAAACCCCACATGGATGCATTTCATGGTATGTTGTTCTGTAATAGGCCTACATAAGCCACTCGAATTGTTGCGGCGCAGATTAAAATGACGAATGGCCAGAGTCATTTAATGTGTATGCTTGTAAACTGACAAAAAAAAAAACAAAAAACAAAAAAAAAACCCCGCTTAATTGTGACTGTTTACAAACAAGAAAGGCTCAAAGCGATCCGGCTGTCCAGTTCTGGCTGTTCACGTACACAGTTTTTCCAAAGTAGAGGAAATTAGAATACCACGGACATGTGACGTTATGTTAGCACACATGTATTTAATTCATTCAAAACGGGTTTTAATTTTGTGATCGCAGTAAATCTGCAGTTGGAATACTGGCGAATTTGATTTGCGATCACCACCAACAAGCTCAGGGATTATCTCATGAATGCTGATATCTTAGCCTTTTAGTAGGTCAGGGGTCATTCGACATGGTGGCAACGAGCTTGATAACACATCGCCATGTGGAAGAACAGGGAAAAGACACTTCACAGCACAGAAGCAAATTAAAAAAAAAAATCAAGAATGACCGGGGTTAATTGGTCAGATGCTGAAGTTCTCGCATTTCTGTACAAAAAACAATTCAAGGGCAACACCAGAATTACAGAAGAAATATCGAATCTGATGGCGATGTAATTCTGCACTCGAAAGACACATGTATATTAATTTCCCGCCCCAACTTCTCGTCCTGTCCCCAGATAACGGTGATAAGCATAGGCCATGATGCGGACATACTAATGGATACACCAGCGCTGCCAGTAAAATCTTTCGAAATAAACAATTAATACGATAATGATTTCAAGCACAGTGGGTATTTAGAGAATATATATATATATATATATATATATATATATATATATATATATATATATATATATATACATACATACATACATACATACATACATACATACATACATACAGCATAATGTGTCGTAATAGCAACACATTATGCTGTATGTTTGATACAGGGAACTGCCCACTCATAAGAGGTTTTCATTCTTGAACTACATAAGGGCTGGATTAGCCTGGCAGTTGACATGAATGTGTTGTATTCAGTGCGGCACTATAAACTGGAAAAGCTTGTGTCGTGCCATGTGACTCCCACCTGAGTTAAGTCAATACATTTCAAGAAATGAATTTGTGTTTGATGTTTTATATAACATGAAGAGAACGCCGATTTTGCGATAAAATGTTTCAAAGGATTGTTTCAAATTTTGACCCTTTGCGTACTAAATCTTGGCCCAAAAGAACAGGGCTTCGATCATGTGTTCTATTTGAGACGCACCCGCCTTAAGAAAACAGGACTGTATGGGCTTTTCAATCATAATTTTTCATGTGCATTACGCCTATTGAATCGGTGGCATACAGATCATAAGAATTTAAAGTCAGAGCATGTTTATTCATATTTAATTATGTTAACTTAAGGCCTGCTCTGGTTCCCCTCAGTTGCAACGGAACTATGCCTCTGCCATAATGAGGGCACTTGTACCAGTTATGTTCCATCCAGAAATAATACTTTTCATACAAATGAAATAATAAAAACATGTTCACCATCTTGTGTGTTTTAAAACTTAGTGAATCACATTTCTTAAGTTTTTACTTTCTCAATTTGTCACTTCTATCAAGGAGGCTACACGAACGTGTAGCTGCTTTGCTTCTATCATAGAGGTTCATTGAGCCCTGCTTGATCAGTACATCTGCGCTCCTTCCTGTAAAGTTTCATGGCGCAGCCTGGATGGCAGCATGGGATCCTGTTTACTATGAATACCTCTCATTATGAAATTCCGGAAGTACCTCTTCCTAAGAAAAAGCGATTGGAGTTACCTCACATCATCCCGGGACATCATCACCTGGTATGAACGAACAGGCTTTGCGCATGTACTCAAAGCAGGTTACTGTCAGCATAGCCCGATCCATACAGAGAAGGCGTGCACTGGATACAATGGGCCTGCCGCCTGCAGGTGGCGTGCACCGAATACAATGGGCCTGCCGCCTGCAGGTGGCACTAAAAGTATTTCCTCCTTGGCATCCACCTCTTTTCGGGTGATAACGACATCCAGTCTCATTCATTGGTCAAATAACAAATTGTCACATGATACGAAAGTAGATGCTGCTGCCTTATTGCATGGGATTTTATAATTTTATCCGCACTTGTACATATATGTATAAAACTATTGTACACAATGTAAACAGATACTTTGCATGTATGTAAACCTATTTCGATATGTGTAAAAATACTTTACATGTGTAAGAACTTATTTCATGTATGTACAAAGATAAATCTCATGCGAAATACTGATTCATTATACGAGTGTTAAAAAAGCCTTTTACGGAAGTAAAACAGTTTTTTGCATAATTATGTGTTGTAAAAATTGTTTTACATAAGTGGAAAACAATTTCACACGCGTGCAAAACATTTTATGTATGTGTAAAACTTTTCAGATATGTGCAAATCTTCTTCACACATAAAAATACTTTAAACTGTGATATGCCTTTGCACATAGGCCTATGTGTAATTCTAAAGTAAATGCTAAACCATCTTACTCTACCACCACAAAATATATCAGATTATTGCACACAAGTATGGGGGAATATAGAAATACAGTATTAAAATCTGGTATGAAAAGCTACATTTGACACGATAACATAATTAGCATATCATTCCAAATGTTAATTGTATTACGTCAACCTTTTGTGCTCTTGTTTTATTTGTTTATTCAGTCATTAATTTATCTGTTTGTTTTTGTAATTTCATTTTGTTATTTATTTTAAAACTTTGGTTCTCTGTGAAAATTGTCAAAGATGTAATTATTACTGTGCTTTCTTCCAGGCTGATAAAATTGCAAATCTTTGTGACATCCACCTGACACGAAGGCATTCAGCAAGTTGTCCGCTTACTGTGCCAATGCAGCATACACATATTATAAACATGTAATGCAGTGATAGTAGCAATGGAAGGTGATCCCGTGCCCCCCACCCCACCCCACCCCACCCCACCCCAATTTATCTGCCGCAACCATCCGTCCGTCGTATGTGAGGGGCAGTCCAGTCACAAAATTTAAAAATATAGATTTAAACAACAACATATGCCATCTGTACCCTGGTACATTGTATTTTAACACTTGAAAAAATAATTGTCGACTTACTGTCCAAATGCAGTAGTAATATACATATATCATAAACCTGTAATGGTAGCCATATGGAAGGACATCCCGTGCCCTCCTCTCCACCCCCACCCCCTTATTTATCCGCAGCCATCCGTCCGTCGTTATCAACTTGTAGGGCCAGTCCAGTCAAATCAATAAAAAATATAAATTTAAACAGCAATTAACATGCCATCTGTACTCTGGTACATTGTATTTTAACACTTAAAAAATTAATTGTTGATAATGGTAGTCAAAACTATTTTTCTAGAATAAAAACATTGCTTATTTAGCAATCGGAATTTTTCATCTTGAATACAGTTGCACACAGTTTGCACACAATTTGTAATTGTACTGACTTGTATACATTGATTTCTGATAAACAGAAGAGTCAGCGCAATGATCTTGAATGTCAAAACTCGATCGATTACCCCCAATGCAAATTTTACATGGTAATTGGTATCCATTTTGTCTCTCTCTTTTTTTTTCCGAGCGTGCACATGAACATGCTACCCCCATGTGTGTGCGCCTTTATACAGGCCCATGACTTCTCTGCAATTTTGTTACCCGCTCATCTTCAGGAATGGTATTTTACTACCACCCACTGCGTACAGAGCCAGTCATTCATGACTTTGGCATCCCAAATTTTCACGTTCCAAAAAGCCCAGTTTAATTTTAGCTCCTGGTTTCGTATTTCTTGCATGTTATAAGTCTACCATTACGTGACATCCGGCAACTTCCCGTCCATTTACTACGATCTGGCTGGTTCTGGTTGTAAAAATTGCCGCTGAAGCAACGGACTCGATGGAGACTGGCATTCATGTGGGAAGGGGATGAACGGCACTGACATAGTTTGAAGTTGAAACTATGCCAGGTCTGATAGGGTGTTCCACTTGGCACATTGCCAAGAAAAGCTAAATAATAACCAAAAGGGTCCAATATCACGTGTGGTCATGTTACAATCTTTGACCGCTCAACGCTCACCATGGTTACTGGCTCCGTACGCCCAAAAGTATTATTTGAATATGTGCTCAACTTAAGAAGCTACCTTGATGGCCTATATATCTCGTATGCTCAAGGTCCCCCAACCGTGAATGATATGGCTCCAGTAAGTTACTAACATTTATGTAAGTTGTATATTCCAGTTCGGTTCGTTCGCCATCAAGCTGAATGGAGGTATGGGGACTTATTTTGATTGGCAGTTATATAGAGTGGTCACCGTGAGAGCCTCGCATCATGCAAAGTCCTAAATGCTGAAACCATTGGCACATATATATGTACCGTTATCTTGGCAGAACTCTCGAGATAGGCCCAGAAATAGGCTGGGCCCCGTATTGAATTTCCTGCCCCAATCTCAGATAATATTAGCTCAGTTATATTTGCATAAGTTGTGTATCTTTGTAATTAACTGGAGCTGTTATCATCCATGATCGGGGCCTTTGTATACCACGTGTCCAGCACTGCTCTGTGCCAGTGTGCTTGGCATTCAAAATGGCGACATATCTTTCACTGCCACGGGCAGAAACTCAGAGCAACATCCAAGCATGTTTAACAATTTTTATACTTACCATATTTTTCTTTTCTCACCCCCTCCCCTAATGTGAGACATAATTCAACCTTTTTCATGGGAAGAGTCGGATTTTGAGATTCTCAGAGAGTCTATCTTTTCAAAGATTTTTTTTTTCAATCAGAAAATTATTGGCACTCAGGGATTCTAACCGCGTTCATTATTTTGTGGGTTTTTTTTTTTTTTTTGTTTTACTAGTTTCGTTGTACATGTATCTTTATCCTTTGAAATATTTTATCTTATTGTCATTTGAAATTTTACTGATTGATCCAAATGGGAAAAGTAAAAATATGCCTCGGAACACAGTTTTCGTTTCATATACGTGTATTTTTTGGTCAATTCAAGTTTTCCGAGCACAGGTCTTTTTTTCCTTTCCTTATAACGAAACAAAAGTAATGAATAAATTTAACACCTCACTCACACGATCACAGATTAATGTTAAGTATCTAAGACGTATATGGCAAGAAAAGGCGAATATATGAATTCCTATCGAAATTGCATTACAGTTACTACAACTGTGTTTAACTTAAATCATCTGGATCGAGTTAGGGTTAGGGTTAGTCCTTCTAGTTATACACCGATGTATTTAAATTATACAATATGCCAAACAGTCACGGAAAAAAAGCATGCGGATAAATCTAATAGTGACAAAGAGTTTTCGTGTCATGTGCAAGTTAATGCATCTCTCTGTGGGACGATTGAAACAATGAATCTTGCAACATCTAGTCTGAGTTCTCGGCCTAACAGGTTAAAAAAAATTACAGAACTTCAATTCAACCGGATGATCGACCATTTGAATCCAGATGTCTGCCCGTATGTCTAAAACGGTGAAACACTGATTTCGAACCACTTAATTTGTTGACCCCCCCACCCCACCCCCACCCCCCGGTTGTTTGCTCGGTGTTAATCAGTTGCATGCATCTTGGTTGGAAGCGTCATCATCATTGGTGTGTTAAAGCAACTCCACCAATTACAAAGTTAAAAATAGAAACGTTGATTACATCCCAAACAATAGCCTTGTACATTCATAGAATTCAAAATAACGCCAGCGCTTGAACAAGTACTCCCGGTACTTATGTAGTACTACTTCCTGCGCTGTGGAGTTACAAAGCAAACACGAGGACAAGTATTGAGACGATGACTAAGAGATTTACTTTTTCGGATTACTGTTTATGATATGCCAGAGTGAGTAGAACTTTTCCAGAAGATCCATTAAAATGCACATACTTTTGCATTTGCTTAGTGTCATTGAGTGTAATTTTGTAGTGTATCTTGCGCTTTGTTGTGTATTCGGATTGCAGTAAGATTAGCCCACGTACTGTAAGAACGATATTCGACGTTATGTCTTGTCTGAGACCAGGAATACTGAGTATTCCTGATCTCAGATCTTATAGGAGCTGCAGACTTGTTTTATTCAGCCTCTCTGAAATTACACTGTGTGTTTTCCGGTACTTTCTGGTCACAAGCCTTTGTTTTTTATGCGACTCTCGGAACAAAGGTTTTTGGCCACATTGATCATGGACGTCACGTACCAACACTCGGGATAAAACAGTAGTAACCTGTATTATACGTCCATGCATTGATGTACATGAATATATGGCCAAATGTTTGGTTCCAGGATACGTCAAAAATTGATATGTACATGTATTAGAAGGCATATATGTTTGTCAAAGAGCCATTATATGCCAAAGTACATCAAGTAAATATCTGTGTAAGGAGTAAAGGGGAACATTATCATTATAACGACTGTGGCGGAAAACCTTGGATGTGAAACATTCATTTAAAATGCTACAACAAAACGCAACGGCTTTGTGATGCAATGATTAACTTCTTTTATCAGCAGGGTTTTTGTTTTGTTTTTGTTTTTTTATCTGTTTTTTTTTTTTTTTGTTTTTTTTTTTTTTGTTTGTTTGTTTTTTTTGGCCACTGGCATTGAGCAATTACTAATATAATTGGTACACACATTTGTTTCATTCGATGTTGCTGTTCAGTCCCTACCGCATGAATATTCATTTTGATGAACACAGAAATGATATTGTAAAATGTATTCAGATGTTATACAACCAGTGTCGTAAATGGGCAAATACAATAATATTTGGGTTTATATATATACTGCATACACATGTAAAGAAAAAACGTGTCCTAAGTTTTGTATCAAGCAACTTAAAGTATATATATCTTTACGATAATGAATGTATATGTTGTTAATGTTCCTATTTATCACCACTTGCCAATTTAGAACAGAAAATTTCCATTTTTCACAACTACATATATTTGTGGACTTCTGCTTTTATCACAAACACACGTCATATCAATGACGTGGGAGGCAGGAAAATAATCGAATAAAGAAAAACAAACAAATGTCGAACACTGTTTACAAAAAAGAAAGAAAATCAATCACTCGTTCACGTGATAAAGATTTTTAGATGTCCATAAAATTTCGCAATGAAACATTGCATTATGACATAAAAGCTGGTCACGTGCGTTTACTTACACACCAGCTAAATATCCCCGAAAGCAGTAATAGTTTGCCTGCAAGCAGTGCCTATAAGAAGACCTTTTGTACATTGATATACTAATACAACATGTACATGTATAACATCCAGATAACAATAAAATATCACGTAAGACACACAAGTGGTACACAGTATAGACATTTAAATGGTTGGTGTATGGACGCAAAAATTTTAAAACCATCGTCGGGTTATAATGGTATATTCACGTTCTTGAACCAGTATACATATACCTCACCTCCAGCTGAAAGAAACTGCAGATATCGATACAAACCAATACAGAACAAAAATGGTTATAATCCGTGTGCGGATGTTGAAAAATTTAGTTGTAGAAAAAAGTGAAAAACGTGAGATGTTACTGTACATACATAGGAATAATACTATTTCTTCACTTGTGTGTGTGTGTGTTTTGTAAAAGTTCCACTGAAGCTAACCTAATTTGAAGGGATTGCAATTTTAGACAATGTGTGAAGCTCTGATACACATATGTACCCATGGTGCATGTTTAAGGTTAACTGTCCATTTATATGTGCAAAGATGAATTTTACAATTTGTTAAAACCTGCTAAAAGAAGCAAAAAATCAGAAAGACATGTTTTTACTTTTTGCAGCCGTGTTTTACCTTTAGTTTACCATGTTATCATAAAGTTGAAAATTTGTTTTGGCTCACTTTTAAAATTAGATCACGTCCTTTTGAACTGATATATAGCTGTTCACATTCACACTTTCCCTCAATGTCTCTCGACAGGTTTTTAGCTCCGGAAAGTGCCTTTTATGATCGCGATTTTCAAAAGCAACAATATATTTCAGGTTTATAATTTTAAAGTGAATTTGTGTGAAAATAGACAGATATTACCTTTAGAAATGACATAAAAACCCAGAATATGCGAAAGTTTTTTGTTTTATTTTATTTATAATCTTTCACGCTTAATGCGAAAGCTGAAACAAAATTTAAATGCCACATAGTTTACCAGAGTGAACATTCCATATAATGGGTTAAGGTATACATCATGTAGACGGTAAAGGTATTTTTTCATATTCCTTGTTGGTTGTTAACCTTTCCTTCGTTAATAAGTCCCCTTCAACAGCACTGTTTGCTCCGCCTACGGATTAGGAACAGAATACTCCACCATCTCGACGGACAGTTGTCGACCTAAGGTATACTTCTCTGATCGGTCTGACCCGTAATTTCGCTCTAAGTATTTTTATTCCGGAAAAATTTAAGTGATAACATCGCAGCAGACGACATTCGACACGCGCGCTTTTTGCTTTGTCTTCCGTGTAAGCAGCACGCACATTAGTTTACTGAAAGAAGGCAATTTTTAAACGTTTTTAAGGCGAAATGTTCAGATTATTTGACGAACGGTAAGCATGTCGATCATATAACGTTTGGAACGAATTTCTTTTAAGGCTTTGTATTTACATTCTATTACGCCATGGATTACCAGTTTCAATCAAAATGTGTTTCTCCGGTATGCATGATCATCTCTTATAATGATCACAGAACGATAACAAAATGAAAACTGAAAAAAAAAAAAAAAAATTTGGCCTGTAGCAAATGTGTCTGTGTGCCTTAAACTTATTAAAATTGAAATGTATTAAAATTTTGTCCAGTGATAATCAAATGTACATTTACCACCATCTTCTGAATTTAAATTTGCCCATTCATATACAATAGCTTGAACGTGTTGAACAGATCTTAGTACAATTTCAAATTTTTTAATAACTTCTATTTTCATTTAATTTGACACACAAATACAACAAAGCAATTAATTGATGCTTGACACTTCTATTCAAATTTTTCATCAGTTTCATTACATTGGCTGCACCGATAGCATAAACCTAAAAATTGAAGTTGGATTGACACCTCTATCTATAATTATTTGATATTTTTTATTTATACACATCACCAAATCAGTAATCATGTCCAGAGGGTAAGATATTTCTGTTAATCTTTCGTTGACTTCATTGAATACCTGGAGTATTTCAAACTTTAAATCTTGAATATCTTCAAACCTATAGCAGAGGGAAGTGTAATTCCAACTGCTGCTGGTATATGTATGCGGCATGGTACACTCTGATGAAGGATATAAACTTCTTTCGTTTGAATTCAGGCTAATTAGAGGCATTTCACATTTTGAAACTTAAACGGGGAAAGCCAATACATAAAACGGCACATCAATACAAAATACTGTAAATTGTTTTATTTTTGCGTGTATAAATTTTCACGGTTTTTTTATTTTTCACATTTCACTATAGTTTTAATTTCACTGTTTTGGACATAATTTCCATTCAAACAATGTTAAAATACTATTTCACTGTGTTTTTATTTTCACGGTTTTGTGCCATTAGCGAAATAAGCGAAAATAAGAATACAGCGAAATTAAAGCAATTTACAGTATTGTTGACAAGTACAAAACTCACGATAATACACATACAACCAGCGAGGCAAATACGTCAGGCGCCAATTAAAATACTGGATAATACACATGTTTAATAATTTATTAACGAAACGACCCATTTAAAACGGGGGGGGGGGGGGGGGGGGACCGTGGGCAGGGCAGACCCTAGGTGCGTCGCATATGTCACAGAATATGTACCGTGGTTGATGACCAGAAAGATTTTGTTACAAGGCTTGGTATGTTTGTATTTTACATTTCATTCTGGAAGCACATTTACAAGCGTTATATATATGCATACATGCAGACACGAATCGTTCATGGGTAATGGCTCGTTGTATTTTCCGGGAAACAGGAGGGTTCATGGTATTGTGTAAAGTATGAATAAAATATGAATGTAGCAGCGAGTTCTCGCATCTGACGGCTTATATTACCTTTGATGTTTCTTAAGTTTCAGTATTAAACGCTTAGCTAGATATACATTTATCAGCAGGGTGATGATTAAGAAAAAAAAAGGAGAAAAAATGTCACCTCGGTTGATCACAAAGGACGCCAAGGAGGTGCAAATTAGACCTAGGATCATGATCATTGTTATGCATACCGGTGAGAAAGATGCATGTGCTTGTCTCAACAAAAGTTTGTCTCGCCATTCTAGTTGTCTTTGTTTTTAACAGAGACCGCGAAAAGGCGAAACAATCTTGGCGGTGAACACAGGAGCAAGGGAGAGTTTTCTATCGGCAAGCAGGTGTATCTGTCAATAAGCAAAACCATGTGTGGATCACGGTTTTGAAACAAAGGGCCCTGGTGGTGACAGATGTAATTACTTGAATTCTACAGGCCATACGGGATTAAAGCAACCAGCATGAAGTGTGCATATGTTTTGCTCTAGAAAATTCCATACAAATCCTGATGTATGAAACTAGAAAAAAAATTGCTTTAGGGCAAATCTGTCTGTATTCCTTGAATATTGATACAATTTTAAACTTTTGTTCAATGATAATCAAGTGTATCTTAACCACAATCTTTTGATTGAAATTGCCCTTTCCTCTTAATACAACTGTAGGTTTGATGTGGCTAATATTAAAATCTTCTTAGGGTGTGGGCTAATTAGCACTATATCAAATTTTTACAATTTTCATTTTAATTTTATTGGACCAGACTGATACTAAAAAGCAATCAGTTGATGTTGTGCTATGGAAATTTCAATCATTGGAATATATTAAACATTCAAAGTTTGGAAGTATCCCTAATTAGCATGAATTTAAATTTGAACATCTTTTACGTTCATTTCATTGGCTGCAGCTTTAGGATGTTACCTTAAAATAAATTAGCATGAATTCAAATTTTAGCATCTTTTGCATTCCTTGCATTGGAAGCATTTGCAGGATATACCTGAAAACAGAAGTTGGATTGAAACCTCTCAACATTTGAATTGCCTATAATTTGCATAATTTTGAACATGTCAAAGTATTCTAAATCAGGGGACAAATATCAATTGTATGGCTATTACCATGTAGCAGTTTGGATTTCTAGTCACATAATAACGAGCAAATCACGGGGACAGCGCGAAAGATCTTACAGAGGCCCGGAACACGAATAAAAAATGGGATGTGTGTGTGTGTGTTGAGAGAGAGAGAGAGAGAGAGAGAGAGAGAGAGTGAGAGAGAGAGAGAGAGAGAGAGAGAGAGAGAGAGAGAGAGAGAGAGAGAGAGAGAGAGAGAGAGAGAGAGAGAGAGAGAAGATAGAGAAGAGAGAGAGAGAGAGGAGAGAGAGAGAGAGAGAGAGAGAGAGGGAGAGAGAGAGAGAGAGAGAGAGAGAGAGATTTCACCTATCTCCAAGTTTTGAGTGGATTTTAATCATTTGGATGTATCGAATATTTGTAATATATCCAAGTTGAACACGTTGGTATTTTCATCTGCGTTTACATGTATACTACTAGTTATCGACATTTTAAGATGCCTTTGAATGTTTGCATGGACATTTTATTAAAATGTTTAGACATATGTTCAAATGACTCTAAATTATCTAGACTTAGGCCCCTAAGCTTTTTTTTTTAACTATCGTCGGGTAATGTAGAGACAGTTTCGTATTTGAACATGTGAATAGTTTGTTACGACGATATTGTGTAGTCAAATTTCAACCACACACACACACACACACACACACACACACACACACACACACACACTCATATATATATATATTCCCCAAAACGACACGCGACGCACCGAGAGCATAGCTTGGGGGGAATGTCACATATACCTACTCTTCGAAAAATGTCTATGCAAATATGTTAACATATTGTGCAATTGAAAATGATATGACCAGCACAAAGATCATATACATATATGTATAATATATGCATGTTTTAAAATAAAGAAAGAAACAAAGAATTGATTTAATTCCAAGTTGAAATAAAAAATGATGCAGAGGTCAATATTGTTTGAGAAACTATATCTCTTCCGTAGACAAATGTCAACAGTGGCGCGAGTTTACATAGGTTGGAGCTATTAAAACAATATTTTGCACAAAAAATATTGGTGCTATATGTGACATAGCACACCGCACCACACCACACCATTCCATACCGTACTATTTGTCCTTCTTTATCTTGAGCATGTGAATAGTTTGTTACGACCATACCATTTTGTCCGTCTTTCTCATGATTCACCTGCATCTACATGTTTGAATTTCGTGTATTTGTTTATGAAACTCCGGCTTGAACTATCATATTTACATGGGACTTCAAGTTTGATAGACTCCACTTTGGGTAAATGTGTGTATAAAGACAGCTTTAATCCGTGGGGATCAGAGGCATATATCTGACTTGACCACACCGATCAGTGGCCCTTTACAAAAATATTGGAATCCATTTCATTTTGTAAAACAAAATTGTATTGCACTTTAAAATGGAAACGACTGTTAAAAAGTCATTACTTTCAAGTTTAGTGTTTTGGATTTTGAAAGCAACATGCGAGCAACAATGTAAATTTTGTTTTGTTTCAATGGCTAGATAATTTAAATTCCTAAATAAAAACGAAAAGGAATGGTTATATTATTACCAGTGACGGGAGCTTCAAACGTGTAAGTAATTATTTTAATTGTATTGCTATCGACATAATGATAATCCATCAAATAAAATTCATACTGTATGCTAGTATCAAACCCAACGAAGAAAACCCATCTTTTGATTATATTGTTCGTCCGTGGTCTAAAGTGCCAGCTTGTTAGAAAATTAATTAAGTGGTTGACTATATTGGCAGTTTTGTGATAACATCAGAGAAGGCATGACTATATTGCATTGATTACCATCCAGTGAGGTTATTGTAATCGAGCCCTTCTAGACGCATTTTAGGGTGTAATTTGATATTCAAACCATGTATGAAAGATACATTGTACCATTAAAAAAAAAAAGTTGAACATAAGTAATTTGTGTGTATTTTTATATCACCCTACCAACAGCCCCGCAAATACAGTTGGTACCACCAGAAAAATACAACATATCGGATTCGATGTGTAAGATTTCAGAGTAACAAGTACTGTAAATTGCTTTATTTTCGCGAGTTTAAATTTTCACGGTTTTTATATTTTTGAAATTTCACTGTATTTTTAATTTCACTATTTTGATAATTCGTATTCAAACAATGTTAAAATACTATTTCACTGAGTTTTTATTTTCGCGGTTTTGTACCATCAGCGAAATAAGCGAAAATAAGAATACAGCGAAATTAAAGCAATTTACAGTAACATGCACCTGACATAATCGCTGGAAGGAAGATTGACGGATTATACACAAACACAGCTGCCATCAACCACTTGATTTTACAGGAGGCATTCTGATTTTACGGTTGATATTTATAGAGAGGTAGTGCGACAACTGATCAAAATAGGAAGACGTGATTTTTTATGCCTGATAAAAAGACTAACCCTCTTTTTTTTCTCTTCTCTACTTAAGTGTAGTAAAAACAATAAGGAGGTTATTCAATTTTGTAGGCAATAATATTTCTTCAGTTTTCTTTGTAAAGAGTGAAGTAATTTTCTCTTACTATGGCACTGTATTGTTCTGATTTGACACCAAACCCATTTTTACTATGGTGAAAACATGTTGAAGCAGGCATATCTATATCACACATGGTACATAATTTGCACTTTCAGTGCAACTGTATATGTACAGTAACACCTCCCTATACCGAACATCCTTGGCACCGGAAAAAAGTGTTCGATATAGTGAGGTGTTTGGTATAGGGAGGTTTGTCAACATTGGAAGTATTATTTGGGACCGAGAAATGGTGTTCAGTATAGAGAGGTGTTCGGTTAGAGAAGTTTTACTGTATATACATTTTCTGTGCCCATGCAATGGAAGAACAACAGATCCATAAACATTCAAGGTACCAAAGATCCATATATATCCAACGTACCAAGGTTAAAGATATATAAATAAATAGATAAATCAGCAACTGATATGAACAAACAACGGACATTATATTCGTACATTTAAAATATACTTCTAAACACACCGACATTATAGATTGGTATAGACAACATGAACTGAACAGACTAAGTTTCATGTATTTTCCAGGTGGAGCGTAAAAAGACACTAGGATCTCAATCTGAAAATATATACAAGTATACTATGAGTTAGTGTGCTGTATTTGTATCATTTTACTTTCACCAGTAGTAGGGGTTTTAATGAAGATACAAGTATTATTATATAATAATAATAATAATAATAATAATAATAATAATAATAATAATAATAATAATAATAATAATAATAATAATAATTATTATTATTATTATTATTATTATTATTATTATTATTAATATTGTCATTATTAAACAACACCCTTTAGTCGTAGGGATGGTTCTATATTTTCATCATTTTTGAATTAGTAATTACGGTACGCAAGGAGGGAGGGGATTAAATGGGTCTGTACACTTCCACAGAATATGGAAAATGATGGTCAATTTTTGGCCTGTTTTGTGCAACTTTGCCATGACTTCTGGGGGAATTCATCATCTTTAAAGTACTAATTGGGGGGGGGGGGAGAGGGATCATGAAATTTAGTACCCTAAGCACTAAATAAAAAATGATGATAATGTTGAACCATCCCTTATCCCTCACGCTGCTCGGCACAAAAGGAAAGCCGCTAGCAGGCAAAGATCTTGCCTGATTGGCACACATTTCTGACTTTCCAGAGTCGACAGTCAAACCATACCACAGAAGCAAGCGTCAAATGAGTATAGGCGGGCAACCATGGATGGACTAAATATTATACATATTTCAAAACATTAACTCGAAATAAATAAGCACACATTAAGAAGTAAGTGTCAGACTTGTTGCTATGAATTATAACTTAGAACCGTTCACACAATGGAAGTATCGGTTTGTGGTCAATTGTCATCTAAAAAGAGGAATCATATATTACACAACTTTAAATTCTCTTAGTTTCGCTGCAGTGTATTTTCGATTAGTTTGTTGATGGCACAAAACAATGAAAATAAAAGCACGTTGGGAAAAGTATATTGACACAGGTTGAACATGACATGTCCAAAATAGTGAAATTACAACTTCATTTAAATGCAAAAACTGGCACGGGAACATTTACAGTATGTAGAAAGCCAGTAAGAAATAAAAAGTGTTGGCCAGGTAGTTTTGCAACTGAAATAAGAGTCATTAGTTGCTAAGCCTACTTTTGTCTCCTTGGAGGGGAATGACTATGTGGAAAAAAAAAAAAAAGAACAAAAACAACAACAGTAGTCTGAGCTCGCCCTGCAGGAAAAGGCAACGGAAATTTGGAACAAGGTGTGTATCATCATGGAGATATTATC
>OZ026624.1:25373422-25398422 GCA_964020975.1 Hermodice carunculata
TCGTTGTATTTTATACAATTTTCTGACCAGTGCAAAAAACACGAATTCCGGTTCACGTATAGGTTATTGATTAGGCCATGTCTTAACTTGCGACATGCCTTTCTTTCCCCAAGGAACCTTTATGCCAGCCACAGCAATAGTCTCACATTGCTTAATTATTATAACGATTCCACCTTCAAATTCATCATGCAAAGGCCTCTCATTGATGTACCAGTATGGGTCCAAGCCAGTATAGCGACGAGGGTCATCAATTTCCTCACACTGCACCTTGGGTTTATTCGATGAAAGTTGTTGACTTAGTCTAGACATTTTCAGTTAGGGATTAACGTGGATTGAAATATCTAAACTTAAATTAAGGCTTGTGTGATTGTATGACGCATAAATATAAGAAGTATATAGGCGTATATGCGGGAAAAGACGCACGATACTGCTTTATCTATTTTAATTTTACTGATGTGACATGTAAATCATCTTGTTTCGTGCAAACCATTATACCAACAGGGTGAAGATTGGGTTACTTTTGAATCAGTTTTGAACATTCGATACTCTTTAGCGATTTCTTCTTGGAGTAATTGAGGTTAAAGAAGTAAACTTCTGTTTTGATGATCAGCATTACTGGGGGATTCCCTTCCCAGTCCTTTGTTTTCAAATGGACCCATTATGGAATCCCTATGCAGTTTAGCAAATGCTAGCTACATGCAACTTGCACCGGATAGCACCTGGTGTAAATTCTGGGCTAAAACCGCACATTGTTCTTGACTGATTTCTTTTAATGTACTTTCTGCGGATCAACTGACCTCCATGACGGGACTAACTTGTACACTTTTACAACAGTTCTGACATTTATATCCCAGTCATGAAGATTTACACCATAACAGCCCATCATTATATGTTTGTTTTCCTACGTCTGATTGCAGGCCTATATATGATCCTGTGCATCTTGTATACACACTACTTGTATATCTCCGTATCTGGAAGCATACACAGATTAGCTACATACGTTTGCACTGTAGGGTAATTCTTTTCAAAAGTTGTCATCCTAATGAGTTAAGAGTTTTAAGCATCTTTAAACCTCCGTGTATATAAACACTGTCCGGAGTAGAACTTCTCTCCTTAAAAACTCAGATAGATTCAAGCCCTTGTCTTGAGGAAGGGTGTCTCTTAGTATATGCAATGTTCTAAGGGAGAGGTTACAGTCAGTTTATTGTGTATTCCGCTGAAAACGTGGCGCAAAAACTCTCTTACAGGCTGGACGTGTGTTGTTCACTGGGTTATATATTAAAAAAATCTTGCGTTAACTGGTCATTTTTACAGAAGAGGTAAGATATGTTAAAAGAGCACTCTAACTGTGCACCTAGTACATCTTGAAACGAAGTTTTATAGTTATTCACTGTGAAAATTACGAGGGGACCTATAACGCCCAGTCTTAGTGTCAATTCACTTTATTTCGCCGTGTTTTCGCTTTTCGTAGTGACACAAATCGTGCATTTAAAAACACAATGGCATATTTTATAATGATGGTTTAATAAGAATCATGTCTTAAATAGTGAAATTGAAATTTCTGCTAAATGCCTGAAATGGAAAACCCTGGAAAACTTATACACGTGAAAATAATTACATTATACAGTATATGTCCGACTGCATTACAAGACGGAATATTTTTCCGTGAACTAATCATACACGAGTTGGGCAAATATCTTCATCATGACATCGCCTATACTTAACTCTACATTACTCACAATTAATTACACTCAAGCTTATCGCGATGACAATTAATTGATATGTGCAATTTTACAATACTGTTTCAATTTAGAAAAAAATCGTTTCAATTATGTTGTTTCAGGTATTAATAAGTTTTGAAGGGAGCAGCTATCCAGATGGACACACACACAGAAAAAAGAAAAGAACAAAACACGAAGAGGAGGACTTGATCTCAATCATAACATGCCTCGAGTTAATTATTGTGTCCCCAGACACAACTAACCTGGTGGGCGAAGGCTACGTGTCACTTTTGGATTACATGTTAATATATATATATATAAATATATAAACAAACCCGTTTAATTTACCCGTGACAGCTGGAGACTGCGAGTCTGGACCAGTGTCAAGATATTTGGTTACAACACTTGTATGTGAAGACCCTGCCGCACTTGCACCGTAAGATGTGACCTCTGGTGGTCAAATACCTGGACCAATGGATATTGATCTTCACACAGCAAGCCAAGTCAGTCTTGTTAAAATTTAAAAGCGACGAAAAAGGAATGAAAGAGGACAACAAAAACACAAGAAATTTCAATTCCAAAGGCAAATTTACGTCTTAGGTCTAATTATACCAATGCTCGTTTTTTTTTTACTTTTCTTTGTTTTGTTTGTTTGTTTGTTTGTTTTTGTTTCTTTAATAAACACATGTTCAGGTAATCTAATGACTGGAACGGCAAAACCTGGTCTACAATGTACGTTGCCTCAGGCGAGTCGAAAGAAAAGCAGACCACAACATGGCACAATATGATCCATGCCAGAAAAGAACCTTTTAACTTGCAGCGCGTTACAACAGAAAAAATACCGATTACCCCAAAAAGTAAGCATCCTTCTAACATTCTATTTCCCAAAAAGAGGATAAATAATCCTCATCGATGCATGCTTATTTGGCTATTTATCGATTCGTGTCATCGACTGTTATATAAAGCACGAGAAGGCCGCCCGAGCAAAATCTACGCTGTTACGCAGTTCTGACATACATGATTGCGCAATCACAGTTGCCCAGTCACCAGGGACTGTTCGCTGGCCAAGGCCGAACTGTGGGCGGCAGGCCAATATACGGATTGGTCGGCCATCGACCAAATTTGGAGCACTTTACGGAATACAGATATGCTGCAGTCATAGAAATATTATCTATCACTGCAACAAGAAAATGACGGCGTTTTAGCCAACGGGAAACTGTTTCGAATAGTAAAGGCCCTATGCATAATTTACCAAAAACAATGGTTTTTATTTGATATATATATCCGGGTTTTGTGTATCTACAAGTCATCTAATTCACTCAGTCCGCAAGCATTTCATGAATTAAACTAGCACTGCCATATTTAAGCAACGGGGTGTATCATGTCCGTCCACCCGTAAGCAAATTTTGCTGCATGCCCATGTCATTTTGACACGGTGAAGATCAGTAGTTCAACATTTGGCCAACAGGTGAAATGACGACTGACCACGCTGCTCATCATGATCTTGGCGTCAATCTTTTTGCCTCGATGTGTTCAGCAACACGCAAACATATTCATTTTAATACCTTTCATAATGTATGTTGCATGTGAGAGGTTGGTTGATAACTTTGAGCTAAGATCTTCACTGATCGCCTTTTCTCTTAGAAAATTGAATGGTAAAATTACACTGAGAGCGCTCCATACCTGTGGTCTGAATAGTACTGACGGAAAAATTAGCGGAGGAAATGAACGTCTCCACACTGATCAGCACCACACCAGATCACCTTTTTAAAACAATGACAGCTAAAGTGTGCATCAATTTCAAATGTCAGGGCACAGACTACAAATCATTAAATGTTACTGACCCTTGCATATATGTATGTTAGGACATCTTTTTGATATCAACAGCTTATTTTGTTGCACTCTATAAAATATACAATATATCACTTTTTTGCCTGCGCCGACTTTCCGAGGGATCCCAAGAGGACGCACTGTCAACGGAGCCTTTCATGTTGTTACTAAAGAAGGACTCTTTGCGGGATCCAACATTAACAGACCAAGCCCCCTATTACTTCTACTATATTTGGAGAAAAGAAGGCGACCGGTCTGTTTAAGCAGAGCAAGCAACCAAACTCCTCAGTTCATGGCAGTTGAAGCCAGAATTTGTCGAGTTGTATTCACGGTTGATCGAGGTCATGGACTTGGAACATTTCAGTTGCTTACCTTTTGTCCTGTTGATCTTGACCACTACACGTACAATGAAATTATATATATATATAATCACGTCAAAATTGCATACATGTATACCGGCCTCCTCAGAAAAATTATTGAAAATCATCGGTTTACATTTGCAAACAAGAATTGTTGTAAACTCATAACAAACTGAATTTTGTCAACCTTCTAATATCAATGATTACCTTGTGACTCTCTAGATCCGAATCATTCACGATATTGCAACTGTGTTGCAAAAAATGCACGTCTTCTTCATGCTTGTGATATCAATGTCAAAAGTATTAACACTAACTCGGTTATACCATGCCATTTCAGAGAACACATGCGAATCGACATCGGCACTGCACCTGCAATTAACCGCTGTTTTGTGGGATACAACCCCAGGAAGACCACGGTATCATTTGGTGCATCCTCTTATTTTGATGTGGCACCTTTTCAAGCCAAAATTTTCAAAGGGTGTCCAGCTTTAATGGCACAGTTTACTGTGGTCATATACTCACGGAAGACAAAAACGATTAACCATCTGGCGACTAAGTCAACAGCTGCGGACCCATATTGTGCCAAAGAAAGCTGTTGATTAGTGGCATGTTGTTCTTAATGGTAAAAACGCAAAGATTAACTCGAAATAATAAGCAGATGACATTAGTGTTAGCTTTTTTTTTCTGGTAAAATTTTTTTTCAAAGTTTGTATGACACTGTTCTGTTTCGGTTGGCGGCTAGAACTGGAAGGGTCCCAGGTAGAAAGTCGATAAACCTTTCGAAACGCCATGTAGGGATGTGCACTCAAGATAACAATTAACGTTCACAAACAACTCAATTAAAACACTCTTAAAAATCGAGGATACGATCCTGCTTCGTCAATTTAAAAATCAGATGAATCTTTCCTGAAGAATTCATTCCCGGAAATAATGTGACCAATGTTGGCAAGATTTCTTTGAAACAGGCGTTAACAGTATATATTAAGAACATTCTGTGCTGTATGCAGATGGTGATTTGGTTTGAATGTGATTTATTTGATATTTATTATGCCTTCATCTTACGAGTTCTGCGCGTCACTTTTTGTATTCATTTCGATGTATATGGTTTTATTCTCCTTTTTCGGAGGTTCAATAAATATATTATTATTATTATTTATTATTATTATTACATTCATGGAAGTAATATATTTTAGCTAGATTCTTTGGAAATACTAGTACTGGTTAACTGTTAATATACTTTAATAAAGCGACGCCACTCATCTATCCAACTTAACACGCATACATATCGATGGGTTGGTTACATTAACACTGGACTACGCGACTAAGGCAGAGTCTGGGCCACTCAGGTATATACATTGTTTGGCATGCAAGCATAATTTGGTGTTTTTGGTCATGTTTTTCGAAATATACTCGATTGCATATCATATAATGGTATTTAATGGGAATGCACAACCTTTAGACTCAATGAGCATAAAGAAAGTGCCACCTGTTGGCGAAACATTTGAACTAATAGGTTTCGCCATTCATGTTTAAAGTACAATTATTGTGGATGAAATGCATGTGTCACTTTCTCTTTGACATATCACCACGTAAACACTTCACTGGGAAACTTGATTTCTGTCAGTGACAGTGCGCTCTAAGTCACCTCAGCAAATGTATCTTTGGAAGCAAACATTCCAAGGTTATTTTCAGGTCGGTTCCGAAAAACACTTAGTAGCAATATCGAGTCGTGCATACAGCTCGTCGAATTGTCACGCAGACTCGAGTCCCTGTAGCGATAAGTTGCCCAGGCTGTCAAGACACAACATTGAAAGAGTGCAACCGGACCATATCATATTCTCTTGAAACTGCAGCAAAGAAACAGCTGGGTTGGTTGCGCAAGAAAATAACTTGTACCTCACTCGGGTCTTTAACTTCATGCATACCACAGGAAAGTAATTTAGACAATTGCTGTGCAACCACCAGCGGAATATTAAAATAGGCCATATTGGTTTTGCACAGCGAAACATGCAAGAACAAATTTAATGATTACACAATCCTCTTTGCCTATAGGGTTATTGGTTCAATGCCTGCTTGTTCCCATGGTGAAAAATCCATAAAGTCATTCCAACCCAATGTAGCAAGACATCCATTTTCTGCTTGTTTTTCACGCTAATATCAAAATAATTTCACAGCATGTATTTCAGAAAAAAACAGGCAAGAATTCGCAGGTCAAATAATGTAAATTTTCATCGATTTCACGTTTTACCTACCATAAAAAATTAGCATAAATGAGGGGTGTAGTTCACGCATATACGCTTGAACACTGGAGGTTGCCAAATGATGTTTAAAAGCGGTAAATGGATATGGACATGTAATTTTTTCCTGTACACAAATAAGACAATCATATGCATTTGAACATTTTAAGAGCATCATGTGAAATTTTGATCTCATCCCTATGGCGAACCAAAGAAACGGAGAGAACGATACTGAAGCGGTATATCACTTTTCATACCATTCCCGTAGATATCTTCGGACTGAAAATACATTTTTTTTTTTAAAACGAAGTAAAGGCTAAAATATGACATTCCCACGTTTAAAGTTACTACAAACTTCTCACGTGCACTAATTTTGAACTAGTGATTCACTGGCAATTTTGTTCAATGAGTAATTGAATACTGCTCCGCACTAGTTGGAATGGGCTTTCAGCCCCGAGTCGAGACCCAGATGAAAGTGTACAAGAACAAGATAACATTCAAGACGAAAACCACTTTTAATTCGTTGAATAACTACAGAGATTGCACAGGTTTGATAATAAACGTCTACAAGAACAGCAGCATTATACGCAACAGACAGATAAACATTTAAAAAAGCTTGATACATCTTGGAAAATATAACCATGGATCATTTTCCATCTCTACGATCATCTGGCAATTCTGTCGTTCTTCATTTGAAATGTTTTATTAAACTGTAACCATGATCTGATCATATTGGTAACAATAATTGTCTACACACATATCTATTGGAATTGTAGCACAGTAGGCTACATCTGCGTGTACAGATTATCCTATAGTCACTACACATCTGCCGCATTGTCAGGCTACAGCCCCTTTTCTTGTAAACAAGTAAAGCTATGAAGAAACGAGGTTCTTTTAAGCATGTGTGCATGCACCTCTGGATATATAGCAAAGCATTGGCAATACATGCATATATAATTTTACGTCTTGAGACTGCGCAAAGCCAACGAACACAGAAAGCAGTGACGTCATACATCGGTTTTGACCTGGCAAAGGCGGTATATCTTAGATCTTTCACTTACACAGTAAAAAATAATATACGCCGCTCAGAGCGGGGAGATAGGCTTTTTAAAGCCAAGCTCGAAACATGCACTCTTCAAATATATATCTCAAAATAGAATTAGCAGTTTTCGACCATTAATAACTTTTAAAGCTGCATTTTTTTGTGTCTCTCATGAAACGATCTATATAAAATCTGTTAACGATCGGAGCACACTCTTCACGCAAGACATTCACACAAATTATCTTTTTAATTGCTAAAAACTTGAAAGCTAAATAAGAAAAAGTAAGCTATACACATAAGGCAACAAAACTATTACTACCCTAACTGACCGTGTCAACCTGGTTGAACAGACACATAGATCACTATTATTTTATATAGCAGAAGACCTTTTTCCTGCCGCACATAATCCACCTCTTTTTGGGCGGTGCCCCTTTTTACCAGCAAAAAAGAAAAAAAAATATGCATTCAGCAGGGCTAGGCCCGACCATTAGATACACTCTCTTTATAAATTCTCTTTCGCAATAGCCCCAAATAATGCTGACTTAAAGAAGCCCAGCTGAACAACTACCGTTGACATGTACACACCAAGTTCTCCTTTCCTTGGTTCTGCTTTACCCGTATAACCTATGACACTTGGTGTCATTTCTTAAATTCAACTGGCAAAAACTGAACAGATTATATTTTTTTTTCGCCACGACAGTGATTTTAGTGGCACTGACACCGGTTTGACTTATTTCTACATTGATTTGCTTTAATCCAAAGTTTTAACGCGTTTAAAAAAGGATCTCACAGCTCGCATGACTATAACATATCACTCAGTATCGCATGCATGCTGCAGGCCTATGCCTACCAACCTGTTCCTTTCTGAAGAGAACAAGCGGCAGAATCATCCAAACTTGTATCCGGTATACATTCTGGTAACGTCCAAAAAGAGCACCTTTTATATAAAAACAAAGTAGGGCAGATATGCCTTCTACTTTCGGGATTATCCCATCTGTATACTTGTACAAATACAAATACAGTGCGTTGGCCGCTATATATAAGACCTACAATCTAGGAATCTAACCCAACATATTCGATGAACATTGAGCAGAGAATAAAACACTATACGACCAACAAAAACTTTTAAGTCGAAATCACTAATGCAAACGTGGGTTATAAATAAACAGTCGAGAATCAGGCGAGGTAGGTACAAAATCAGGCCATGGGTTAACTAAAGAACAAAAATTACCCCCATGCATTTTTACGCTTCACTCTGCTGCAAATTTCTACAAAATGACGGATCACTGTGTCTAAGCTACAGATAACTGAAATACAAAAATATATTTGCTAGATAGAGAATTTGAATAACGAACATTTGAAGCTAAACTACTGTTTTACATCGTCCGATTCGTGATAAAAAGACAATTATAAAGCTTTTAAGTATACGATCGAGCGCTGGACAGCACTCACGTTTATCACCCGTCTAGTTTCATAAAATGGGCCAAGCCAATACATGAATACATTCCCCCTACCTTCTATGCCATCCTTTCCTGCACGTATCGGACCATTAGCTGGGCGCAAACTGTCAACGTTTCAGCGTTCTTATCATGTCAAAATTACAGACAGATGTATATAGATCTGATCTATAAATAACGAGCCCACATATACAACAAAGTAGATTTTAACGTTAACAATGTAACTCCTCCAAAAAGTTGGTAATTTCTTGTTAAACTCCGTCCGCCACGACAAAAGCATCGCATAGATTAGAATGTGGGGGTGTTTTGGCCTCAGGAAAGTTCACATAAAACGTTCAGATAACTCCTTGCTTTCATTTGTTTCATTCTCGTGTTTTCATTTGGGAACTGAGACTTTGATGAATTGGTGGTTTTCATCAATCCCCATGTGCACTATGTTAATGTATTCTCCACAAAGGCCAGATGCCAGCCTCTACTGTAGCCATCACCTGTACAACCATCCCCGTGGTGGTTCGTCATACGCAGAGGTCACCAATGTCCAGTGGCAGTGTGAACTCAATTCATTTGTTTTTGTTTTGAATGTTTTCCCCCTTTCTTTATCGGGTCGTAATTTTATATTTCTCTTCTGCGCATAAGCAAGTTGAGGATTGTCCAGATTCTTTGAAATTGCAAGTTTCATTTCACCATGATAGACCCAGAGTAAGCAGTCCCACGTTTTATACAAATGGCAGGTGTCCCTTCATTGTTCCGCACCAACACTGATGGCAAGTCTGTGTGTTTTCTGTGGTCACTTTTTTTTTCCAGACCTCTCCCTCTCTTATCACCGGGTTAAATGTCAGCGTGAAAGGTCGTGGCTGACCTCTTATATGCACGATCATTGTAATGTCTCTTCACTATGGCCGTACATCCTTTCATGCCTGGTTTACTTTGATCATTTTTATGACCGCGCAGTCCACGAACACACACGTGTTTCTTTGTCTCAAATAAGCAAATGTCCATTTTACAAGGGAGCGGTCAGTTTCCAATGGGAGTTCAATTTTGTATGTGTCAATCTGAGGTTAATGGGTTTAATCCAAAATATGCACATGGAAACTACACGTATATTGACACGATGCACAGTTTGTTGACCCTGTGATGATTAAGTTTTACTTGCTGTTACAAATCACTCGGGTTTTTTTGCCACACCACATTATGGGGATTGGGCGAACAGACGCATGGCCACAAGAGAGTCAATAAATGGCCTTATAACATCAACGCCGTCACTCCAGTCAGTCTTAACGTTGACATGGCCATCTAGCCTACGTTGCGAAATAAATTATGATGAGAATTTGGACAACATTCTCGTGTGTATTACTGGTTTGCTTGACCACTGCTTAATATCACAAGCGCATTGCCGGCTTTCTCCGTTGCATATGATGACAAGCGCTACACAAGACACAGGGCCACGTAGAACAGGCCTAGAGGCCAAACTGTCCTCACTTCCAAATACAGCTGCCACATACATAATCAGCTCCTAAGCAAAACTGTCTAACATAGCAAAGCTACTTAGTGCAACCTAGGTTCAGTTGAAGCTGTCGCCTTTCGGCTTTCTAGATGTAACACATAGCTGTACATGGATGCTTGGCATCCTGGTTATAAAAGCAGACAGTCTATCATTTCAACACCACCATTTTTACAGGCAAAGATGGCCGAACACAAGCTAAAATGGACAACACACTTTTACCCTGATTGAATTTTCACCCATGCACGTGGTCTTTTAATCTATGTGGTGAACCGACTGACCTATGCACACACAAGACACCATATACTCGCACCTGTCGGGCCAGTTCGCCTCTGCTGCCATCATATGTAAAGCTGATACCTTTTTGTTTTTGTGTGTGTGTTTTTTTTAATACATCCTGCATATCAATGGTGACTGCCAGGAGCAGTTCGGGGAGGGGCCATCATGATATGTACACGGGAGTCGCTTTTAGGATGAAAAGCCATGGCAACTGAAGCCCACTAATAGTTACATGAACAATCGATACTATTGTGAATACATCGTGTTCTGGCAGAAATATTGGGAAAATGTCATACCAAACTTTCAATTCCAATTTGATCCCTCAAAAAGTCAGTGTATATATATATATATACACACATATATATATATATATATCCACATATCCACACAGAATAAAAATATGAGCTGGTATATAACCAAGGATGATGCTGGGTACACCTTGAATTCCACCTCATCATTACCACAAAATTTTGTTTAGTTATGGCTTAAACTGGGATGCACACAGCAGAGGAAAGCCAAAACACATTAAACATACAATGAGGTACAATACTAACTGAATGTACAAGTACATCATTTATAGTTCTGCACATCTGCAGATTGGCTCATTGTCACATGTGGAAGAATCCATTAAGTCTACAGCATTACAGTGTCTCAAAATATACTTAACATTCCATTCCACTGACAAATATAACAAGTTGGGGACAATAGTATGTTTTCACCTTGAGCATAGACCTACAACATTCAACTTGGTCACATGCATTCAAGTTATCCAAAAAATCTTGGATCAGAAATTGTGTACATACACATTCATATACATATATAAAACACATTTTCACGAGTGAAACAACTTACCCTGTGTTTTAGTGTACCTTCCACAATTTCTTGGACTCAAAACAGTCTGAAAAACACGTTCTGATTTTGACACAATATATAATACATGGAGACCCATTGCAGTTTTTTTTTTACCTATTCGTTGGGCTCTGTTGACCAGACAACGTAACAAAACGCAATCGGTCCCTTGAATATTCCCTCAAGAACGATTTCAGCAATGTGCAAATTCTCTTTCGCAAAGAAGAAAAAAAATGAAAAAAAAAAAAAAAAAAACACTTGAACCATCAGCTTACAAAAACACTGCATTTATCACATCGTAATTTTTACCGCCGAAGCGTCTTAAACGTAAGTGGGTTTGCACCCAACACCATTAGAATGTACAGATTTTGTTCAAATGCTAAGTTCCTTTCACATATACAAACAGCTTAATCAAGGTCGACTGGTTCTTAGCATTTTACATAACTTGTTTTGAACTTGTTGCACATGGACAGGTCACAATTAATGAACACCATGGCTTGTATCGAAGAAATATGTGTTCTTTGTATGGGCTTGAATATTACGATACCACCCTGACTGTAAAAGTAATCTCTGTCAATGTCCAAAAGGCAAGATACACGTATGTCACAATGACCTAACACTAACACAACTATACCTTTCTTGGAAAGCAAATTAAATAACACGGAATTAATAAATTATTTCCATCAAATAGATTTTTCCCCGTGGGTTGTAGTTGCTGGCAAAGTTTCCCATTTATATGTTTTTTTTGTTTTTGTTTTTGTTTTTTTTTTTTTGGGGGGGGGGGGGAGGGTCCTGAGTGGTACAGAAATGTTAAATGTGACTTGCGAATTTTTGTTTATAGCAAATTAACACGTTTCTGACAAGATAAAAGATTGAAAGCCTTGCGCACGACAAGAATTTAAAAAAAAAAAAAAAAAAGAAGCTTGTTTCCACGTGGTGGCTTTGTCAGCAAGGGTACTTCAGTTAAAATACGAAATTTACTTGCAAAGATACTTGATAATAGGGTAGTGAATACAGAGTACAACCTTCTTCCAGGACTAGTGAGTTATACATTTATCCAGCGTGAACAGCCGTTTATTTTGTACACTGGCATCCTGTAGAACAGTTCCCACTTTCCAGATTTTCTCAGCTGCTGGCATAATATTAAACTGCATCCATTAAATATGCAGTTTAGGCTTCAAATGTTTTGTTATACAAGACAAATTATGGTCGGTTCATAATTTTTGCATCACTGTAAAATTTGTATTTAGAGTACATAGGATTAGGGTGGGGTGGCCTGTTTAGTTTACATTAATGCAAAATTTCCTATCTTAATATAAGAACTCGTAGCATGGCATTGTGGAAAATATCTGCTTCCAGGCACTACTGGGGTGGGGGATAAAATTTAGTTCCCAAAATACTACTGAATCAAAAGTGATGAAATCTCATTATCTACACATACGTGAGTATATGTTAACTTATTCTGACTGTAAACAACATCATTTCTTTCTTTATGTTTTTTTTTAAACTCAACTCTAATGTGCACTGCATCATTAAACTAACTTACTCTCTTTAAGGTGGGCCACTTCACAAGCGAGGCCATGTTATCAGCTTCTGTGTAACCATTAAATATGTTTCCTCAGTCTACAATACCCCCCACGCCCACACCCTTGGTACTCACAGACCTACATATGTTTTAGATACCAGGTATTGCTTGTGTCAAAATATAACAAAATTAAATGTTGGGAAGCCCCATTTTCCTGATCCTGAGGTAGTGACGATGGGGGAGGTGCTGGTGTCACTGGGAGGATCAGTGTACTTGTAGAAAGTTGAATTCAATCGAAAATGTTGCACTTTTTTTTCAGCTCTTCCAACATGAGTCAATATAATGTACTCAGATTGGAATAGTCGAAAAGGTGAGGACTCAACACTTGTATGTATCCACCTTTGGAGCTGAATACTTATTATAACCTGGTGCCAAATAATCCAAACATGGAGGTTGCAATATACTTTTCTAATTCAATGTAAAATGAGTATATCGTAGGGTAACATAACACGCAATTTTACTACATCCAACCAATCAAATGCATGTTGTGCTTTATGCATGTCTGTTATATACAGTTTTGCTCAAAATTTGTTCATCTTATACAAAATGAACACCCTTTCCAACATTTTAAAATAACTTCTCAAAGAAACTGGTTCTTCCAAACACACGAAACTGATTTTACTTCCCCCAGATTACTGCACTTTATCTCAGGTCACCCTTTTCTATTTGTCAGCATCCTGTATCACAACTTAACATTACTGTTCATTCACACATACACAATCAAGCCCTACCCACTGCACATGATGTCTTCAGGGTGGGCTTGATATTTTTTCACAGTACAGTAATAGACCATAAAATGTATATACCCTGGTCCCCCTCTTGAAAGGCCCCTCTAGAAAGGGCCACCCCCTCTCCAATGGCCACAATTTTGGTGTATTGTGGGTGGCTATATAAGAGGGATCACTGTAATATATTTCTACACATTAATGCAAGTTTCATTGTCACACAACCAAGGTAGACCGAAATTTGTCAAATTTTGTAGACTGCAAATGGATTAATGTTTACCCATGGCCCATGTTGAAATGCTTTTTTAAAAAACATACAAATTCAATATAAACCATGCACATGAGAGTGCAAAGTAACTCCAATTCTACGATATCATCTTGACCCATTTTGCTGCACAACAGAAGTGCCGATGAGCAAAATTTGCTGACTGAAAATCACAGCACAAAGGAGTTCTGAATCTGAAGCACTGCTGCAGGGCAATGAAGGATGTTCAGCATATAATAATGTTTAAAATATGGGTGATTTTATTTGAAATTGTTAGCCACTTAAAGGTATATCTGTACCAAATTTTGAGTCCAAAGTAGCCATTTTGGTTCACCTTTGTGGTGCCATGGCTGCCTTACGAGACAAACTATTCGACTTAGTGGGGAACAATCCTGGAATACCTGGGTACAGAGTAACACGTCATAATAAATATAACATGGAAATGTGTAGATTTTCATTAATTTATCTATCCATGGGTTCCTGTGGGTTGTGACATATAATCAAAACTGCTCATGGCCATAATCATGTAACAGTTCTGAATATAAAACAGCATGTGAACGAAACAGCAAACATTATTTGAAAGGATCTGGCTGTTTTTTCCAACTGGGGTATGCATGTGTTTCTATTGTTCACAGAAATGACCAATCAACAGAACTTCCTGACTGTCATACATTTCAAAGAACACAAAGGCCCACATTGGATTTGCTATGGTGTACATCATAACATGACTTTTCTCCACATTTGGTACCAGCAAAATTTATCTTTTGACCCAATTTGCAAGTTCACTTTTAATTTTAAAAACATTGACTTCCTGCAAAGCAATCCACCCAGCTCTATTATTTCTGTAACTCCAGTAGACACCAAAAAAAAAAAAAGGGGCGAAGAAACACAAGCAGTTAAATTCACTAATGAACCCAAGCTACTATCAGCTAAGCGAGTTTTGCAAATTGGCCTACACTTGGCAGAATCTATTTGTCAGTGTTTGTATTTTCTTGGGAATAAGAGGACATTCTGACAGAACAGAAACACATTTTGTCAAAATTGTGTTGAAAATTTCATATGCAAAAAAAAAAAAAAAAAAAAAAAAAGGATCCAAAACCGTATAACCACATGGAAATCATCTATTAAAAATTCTTTAGAAAACATAGTCATTATCACTTTCATCTACTTTGAGCAGCAAGGAAAAAAAATGTACACCGCAATTAAATGAAATGTGCTCACAGAAATTCAGACACTGCTGAGAATGCATCTGTATTTTCAGCTTTTGTACTTACCGGTTTGATAATTTTTTTTACTTAAAAACAGGTTACAAGAATCGCAATCAGTCAACAAAACAAGCCTATTTCAGTACTCCAGTTTCTACTTTTTATCTGCCTTCCACTGAATGAAATTTTACATGAAAATGCTGCAGTTATCTAATGTTATTTTCAACTTGAAAAAAGTCCAAACCATACATATCTTCACGAGCATTTCACACTGAATATGAACTGGCTAGTTTGAATGAACATTGGTATCACACTGACTTGTATACATTCGAATTTATTTGCTTAAAATATGAAGCAGTGAAACTCTGAATGCAGGTCAGTCTTAAGGGTTATACCCGCTCCCCTGGGCTTTCACCTCGCACTCTGTCCATTTAAACACATTTGTAAAGTTTATGTGCACTTAATTTGTCCTCCCATACTACAGTTACCTGGTAACAAATACAGCCGGAGAATAGATATATTATGATATGGGCTTGTCAGTAAATAGGTCACAGTGACCCAAAAAATCTGATCAGGACATCTTAAGTCTCATGAGGGAGAGCTAAACTTGTTCAATCAAATCAACTTTTTTTAGTCATGTGGAAAATATTTTCACCATCTGATACATTGGCTACAGCTATTCTAAATGACTCAGAAATATAAAAAAAAAGCATCAGGCGCTCAATGATTGTACAAGTGCACTCACTGTTGCTGGATGGCATCTTGGTGAGCTAAACAGCATTTGAAATTTTGATTTAAAACATCAGATGAAGATGACAGCAAATATTTTTTGAGCCTATGTCCTTCACATTTAATATCCAGGATAGTTTGAATGAAAATAAAAATTCTGGATTCACAATCTACCCATACAGCAGAGATCCATTAAAATTGGATGATAACCTCCACTTGTGAAGAAATTATGCAATTTTTCCCAAGCACGTCATATCCTGTGAAAAGTAGGTCACAGACATAACTAATGCATGTATAGATGAGCTCAACTTCAGCATTGATGCAAAAGACACCTTTGAGGGCCAGGCAAACATAAAACTGAACACTCTGAAAAACTTGTGTAGTCTCATCACTAAATAGGTCAAAGTGACCCACAAATCTAACCCTGTACCCTTTCATATTCGTCGCGTCAGTTACTGTTGTAATTAATTTGAGCACTATCCATTCGAGCATTTCTGTGATATAATCATAACAAACTCTGTGTGGATGTAAGGATGGATGTCTCTCCCCCCCCCCCCCTGCTATTCGAACAGCCCGTCCTCAGCTCACCTTAATACTTTCAACCAAAAATAAGCCTTACCCTGATCAATATGTACCCAGAATTGTTTTCTGTGCAATTTCAAACCCATTGGTCAGCTGGATTTGTAGAAAAAAATTTTTAAGCTTTTCCAAAAAATAAAAAAAATCACTGGCACATGACCACTTGACCAATGGAATCTAATCAAGATTCACCCAAAGGCATATATCCATAAAGTTTCAAGTCAATCTGGCTAATAGTTTCGGTGAAAAAATCGAAAATGTGAATTACCACTGCAATCCCCATTGACTTACATAGCAAATTACTGAAATGAATAGAAATGTATGCATTGACCATCAGGTTCCCAAACTGAAAAATTTGTTTAAAAAGCAGGGATCCAGAGCATCAATTCAAGTTAACACTTGTGACCATAAGGTAATAGATAACCTACACTTCAGCTCAATCTGAGATGTGCTTTCAGAGACAAAGTTCAAAATAAAATTTGGCAAAGAACCCATCCGAGGTAGACCCCCCCCCCCCCCAAGCTTGAGGAGGATCTGACTGATAGTTTTGGAGAAGTGGAAAATGTGATGCATTAATCGTCAAGTACCTGAACAAGAAAATCTGTTAACATTCAGGGATGCAGAGCATCACTACCTAGTGAACAAATTTGTTTGACCCTTCTACACCGTACATTTCTACACAATCTGGGGAAGTTTCAGAGAAGAAAAAATATCTTGAACACGCACAAAATCACAGTGCCATCTGCTGAGCAATTAAGGTCTAGGGGACCCAAAAAGTGCCCCTATGCAATTTTTAAGCAATTGGCTCTGCAGTTTTGGAGATTTTGAAAAAAAATATATACTGAGTGCAGCATGAACAATTGAACAAACTTGGTAGGTATCCACTCAACACAGAACCCCACCACTTTAAATGCAATGCAGAGCCAGCACAAGTCTTCACTGTTCGAACACAAACACACTCTTTTATTCCAAAACAGCACTTTGGCTTTGTTAAGATTTTTTAGTCAGTTTGGACCAAAAAGATCATTTGATTGTGTTTGTTTAAAATTCAAGTATGACAATCTACCTCTTGTGTTTTAATACTAAACAAACCAAATGTTTTGGCTGAAAGATAAATTAAGCTGGATGACTGTAAAATTCCTTGTGTGAGCCCAAAAAATTGTTTAAAAGAAATGATAGAGGCACATGCTATGCTTGTTGACAGCTTTCAGTTTGGCAAAATCTGTATTTTCGCTTCAAATACCATGTATTTAAGCATGGCCACATGAAAACTGATTCAACAGATACTGATGTAGGACACATTTAAATGTAACGTCCCACTGTCAAGTCTCCAAAATAAATCACAGGAACCCTGGGCATCAAGTAATATGGCACCTTTAGTCACAAAACATACAGGGACCTAGAAGGAGAGCCTTTTTACTTCTTATAAATTTCACTGATGCACATAGGAATCTGAACAGAGAGATATATGGAGGTCTATACAGCAATGTAGCACAAAACAATTTTAGCTAATCAAGTTTACAGCACATGTGATTGCTTCAATCACAATTCTATAGACATTCAAATATTTCTGTTATGAATTTGATGACACTGTTCAGTTACCAAGCTTAATAATCACACACTTGAAGTTGCCTGATCTTCACTCAAACAGTGCAAGAATGTACGTCGGTTAACAGTAACCACCTTCAATTAAGACATTTATGATGTCATTGATTCTAAATGCGTGATCCGTTATTGAATATCTTGGACACCCAAATTTTAATGAAGCTGGGCAATAAATAAATATTGACAGCCTCACTGTTCCATAAAGAAAGCTTCAACTAGGGCCGAAACATGTCTGGAGGGGGAGAGAGAGGGGGCTTGATTTGGTTATGTAGACATCCTCTAGTTTGTTGCTGTTTTAAATTTCACAGTTGTTCATGGAATTAAATTGATGTTGAGAAGTGATTTAAAAAATACCAGTAATTTTGGGAATGAATTGATACATAACACATGGTACTCAATTTTGTAAATCTGTTTGAGCACTGAGGAGTGTGTAGATTAAAAGAAAACAGGTTCAAACTGATTTACAAGGCAAAACACCTTCGAAACCTTTGATTATATATGTATGACACACAGTAGAAGCCAAAGAATATAATTTTACACACTGACATCATGCTGATATTCAAGGGCAACAATAGTAAAATTGCAGCAGCATCTCGCATGTTTCAAATTTGTTTTCTTTGCCCTCTGAACAGAAAACACAACTAATCAGGACTCCTTTGCAGGCAAGAACCACATGTTAAAATCTTGATAACGGTGTAAAATTCCATTTTGACTCATTCTTTTTGCCAAACAGGTAAGCATGTAAATCCAGTGGGCGGCTCATAGGTCCTTTTTGCCATAAAAATTTCAAATATTGGTATATGTTTTGGCCTGTAATTGCAGGTACTTCTACAAAGACCTCATACACAGTATCTACTATAAAGTAACCCTACTTCCAGTGTATGTCTTTAGTTGTTTGCCCAGCTGTTTTCAACATTTTTAATAATATCTTCATTCCAGCTTTGTAGCTTTCAGAAAAATAATGTTCAAAGACAGCTCCACGAGTCACTAGCCCAGCAAAAGAAATGGGAGCTTAGTTATAAACAAAAGTGTTGGAAAGTTGAAAGGCAACAAACAACAAACTGGCTCTGAATACAGTTGACTGACGACCACAAATACCACGTTCTCATGCACTTTGTAAAACTGAAACTGTTTCATATGCAGCACAAGAAACACAGTAAAGCGTAAAGAAAACTGAAATACAGGATATTGCAGAAATCCACCTGACAGATCTTGCATATCAGTCAACAGTTTCGTATCAGCAAATCAGCTCTGAAAACACCCATCACATGTGTTCACTCCCTCCTCGAATTTAGTGTGTACAGCCAAGCAAAAGGTAATAAGCAAGCAGTTTGTACGAGTAAAAGATGATTTTAGCAGTATTTATAAACAAACATTTCAGCCATGTCTTTCAGACTAATTGTTATATCATGCTTCCATAGTATAGGTTACAAGCATATATTACATGGCATGAAATGAAGATCTATTTCAAATCTAACAGCACCATCAACTAAGCAGAAACTATCCTTCCTACAATGGACACAATATCCTCTTAGCATTAATGCTTGCTGGAGCAATGGGGCCCAAGGCAGTTTTAATCTTTGAAAGTAATATAAAACAACAATAATATAAATATGAAAACATTACATAAAGCCTGTTAGCTTCTCCCTGTTTACTTGGTGCAATTCACAAATTAATACTTTTTGTAGCTCAAAAGGGATTCTCCTTACATACAGAGGAAAACAAATGTATCTTTCAAAATGACATACTTTAGGACCAATAAAAAGATTTTCTTCTTTGACTTGGCCAGTTAATCAATGAAGCGTAACAGCATTATGTGCACTGTCCTCTATATATACTTTATATATTTACATAAGTGGCCATGTTAATTTACCCATGAAACCATAGATCAAATGTCACTGATTTTGAAATTGAGGTCATGGTCACATTATGCTTCCATTAGTCCCAAAATATGAATTGATTGCTTTTTTGTGTGTGTTACATGAGGTAGTTGTGTGATAATGTGTACTGTTGTAAATTAGCACACCTTGTCTCCCAGCCCATACATTGTCTCATCCCCTCCATGTGCTTTAAACACTATTCAAGCAGAACTTGTTTCACTTGGTTTACAATTCAAATAATAATGATAATAATAACATAATATAAACAAGGATTACTCCTTGAGAATATATTAGAAAAATAGTATGCACATTGCGTAAAGCTTTTAGCAAACTCCATACTGTGGCCATATCTGAGGTAGTGCCCATAATAATAACCAGTAGCTAATAGCTATGTCACTTTGGAGTGGTTCCAGTCCCAGGATTGAACTTGTATATAATTTGCTGACATGGACACCTGCAAATCTATGTTAACTTTCTGAGAAAGTCCAACCACCTATATTTTACAATCTATTGAATATGCCAATGGATGTAGCGGTGTTTTCATAGGCTCAAATCCCTCACTCCCCCCAAAAAGTAAGTCTACATTATTACTACTATTGACTTGGCTGAAGAAAAGCAACAGTTGTACCCTACGTAACAGAATCTGAATGTGTTGGCCCATAAAATCATACATAACAATATACACAGTTTGTCAATAACACGAACACACATTGAATATGCATGGAAGCATGCCACACAGGCGTGTATGCACATACTTTAAACACATAAGTCTGCAGTGATCAAGATTTTGGTTCCACATATATTATCTGCAGTGCAACAAGAAGGCAACCAACTCCCTAACTGACTTGAAGTGGCAAGAAAGTTAATTTGTGCTAGATGAGCAAAAAGCTTTTGAAAGCAGGAGGTAGCTAAAGTGTCACCATTTGTCCAACAAAGGGATAGAACTGTATAAATATTAACAGTTGACTCGTCAAGATCCCTTGCATTGAAGCTTTAGCATCCACAATATAAGTCTCCATATATTAATAAATAATCTCCATCCTTCATTTGATCATTATATATGTTACAAAATTCATCATTATACTCAAAATACTAATGCTAAAATCCCTGAGATAACATATACAATAATATTGCCTTTGGCTTGAGTAGTACCTGAGTTAGGAAACACCTGAGACCTCCAATTATGTAGCCTCCATTAACTGTGTTGATTCCTACCTCAACACCTAGAAGAGCTGAACTCTGTTGTTCCCAAAGTCCACAACAATGATCAGACCATCTGGGGACACACAAATCCCAGATGGTCGATCTAGCTGACCAGGCCCAGTTCCTGGGTTTCCAAATTTGCACAAGAAATTACCATTTGGCTGGAAAACCTGAATTCGGTGATTTCGGGAATCTGCCACAATAATGTTACCTTCCTGGTCCACCGCAACTCCCTGAGGTCGCAGAAATTGGCCATTTGCTGACCCTTCTGTACCTAGGAATCGGGCGGATTGGAAGTCAGGGTGAATAACTAGGAGGCGATGATTGTTAAAATCAGTGACCACCATGTGACCTTCATTATTAAAGCAGACACCTCTTGGAGAATCAAAATGCTTCCAGAAAGCTCCTTCAAACCCATACTTATTGAGGAATTGACCATCAGATGCAAAGAGTTGCACTCGATGATTCCGAGTATCAGAAACTAAGATTTTGCCTTCTGAATTCACCGCTACATCCCATGGATAGTTAAACTGACCATTTTTACTACCCTTTTCCCCGAATTTTAACAGAAAAGCACCCTCAAATGTGAAAATCTGGATTCGGTGATTGTCCTTATCAGCAACAACAATTCGTCCCTGGCTATCTGTGCTTACCCCTGCTGGACGATCAAACTGCCCGTTTCTTGAACCTGGAGACCCAAACTTGTGATGGAACTTACCGTCTGGACTAAACACCTGAATTCTGTTGTTACTTCTATCAGCAATGATAATATATCCATCTTTGTCAGTACACACACCCCATGGGCGACACAGCTTACCATTTTCCTCTCCCTCACCCCCAAACTGACACAGAAGTTGTCCAATTGTACTGTAGTTGCGTCCACTGCGAACATTCACTGTGAATGGGCTATACTGGATCTGTTTACCTCGGATAGTTACTGAGATGATGTGTTGTCCTTCGGTCTGTGGACGAAAATTTACACTGTACGTACCATTCTGGCGGTCTATTATTTCGGCCCTGTAGAGGGCGCCTTCTGGACTCTGGATAACAACATCAACTGGGTCACCCCCAACAACACGGGGGTCCCCATGGTGATCTTTGGCATGAACTGTAAAGGCTGCTACTTTTCCCCTAAGTGCACGTTTCAATCCATCTCCAGTGGCATTGGAAAGAGGTGAGAAAGCACTACTACATATAAAGCCCATCTGACTTATAGCTGTGTGCAGAGCTGTATCTGGAGGTGTAAACAAAATACTGTCATCTTCATGAGGCTGCAAGTAGCCTCTTAATCGTCTCATGCTTTGCATATCTTCAACAATTTTATCTTTGGTTTTCAGAATATCGACATCAGTACCCGTTTCTAGAGCTTGCTCCACCTGTTCTACAGTGGCACTGAGTTGATTCAGGCCTTGTTTAAGTTCGTCCATTTGGAAGTGCAATGATTTGCCTTTCACTTGTCGAATTTTCTCCACACGATGAAGTAATTCGCGTTCACGTTCTTCCAATGCAGTCAAGTGGCGCCTGGTGGTGGCCCTGACTTCTGTGGCCACAGCCTGTGCTCGCACCTCAACCCTCTCAGCCATGCCTTGCGTCAAGTTTATACTCTCTTCTATAGCTTTCATGCCCGCCTTAGCATCGGCTAGCAGTTTGAGTGTCAATGTCTTTGCATTTTCCACCGCGTCTTGTAAGTAAATAAAGCTGTGACCAAGATGGTCGGACATTGTACATTCCCTGCATATTGCCACGGCACAGGTATCACAGTATAGTCGTGATACCTCATGTTCGTGGATGTCACAGAAACTTGGTGGTCTGTCCGACACTGGCTGGATTGGAGAGGGGCTAGGTTGAGCTTTGGAGGCCGCATCAAAGGCAAAACGTACTATAAAGTGATCTTTGGTGAGGCGAACACGCTGATGTGCTCGGACGCAGTTATCACATAAATATTCATTGCAATCCTTACATTGTGAGGTAGCTTTACTCCCTTCATCACATGAACTACACAGGCGATCTGTATTGTCCCGTCCCAGTTCACCATTCTCCCCATACTCTTCTTCGTGGCTGGCCACCACATCCAGGAAGTTATTGATGAAGAAATTGGAAGGTAGGCAGTCGGCACCCGTGTCTGTTAAGACCACGCTTTGCTTGCATGTGGGACACTGAAGCTGTCCCGTACGGTCACGGCGAACAAGATCGTCGAGGCATTTTCGGCAAAATGTATGCAGGCATGGTAGTACTTTTGGATCGTCGAATCGGTTGAGGCATAGCGGGCAAGAAAGCTGTTCGCTGAACTGGTCAGAGTAAGTGGCCATTGGAGGCTACACTACATGAGTTGGGTTGGTTTTGTGGACCCCAGCTCCACGATGTTGCAGGTCTATACAGATGGTATGAACAGCCAAGTTGGGGCCTGATCTTGTAGTCCCAACCCCTCCAAATTCCGCACATCGAAACCTCAAATTCCGCGGCTCTTTCATAAATCCTGAGGTAAATCTGGTTCACTGAAGAACTTGGACATGTTATCGTCATGAGGTAGATAGAAAAGGGTACGTAAATGCAGTCCTACCGGCTACTTTTGCCTTCGTTCTTCCATCAGCATGTCCTATTGTACGAATTGCGGCGCCATCTTTGGGCGGAGTAACCTATTTTCAGCTTGTGTGTCAATCAGTGGCTCGGCCAATCAATGTGCCTACATCCGCGAGTTCCAACGTAAAAAAATTACTACAAAGCGGAAAGCGATCCACATATTTCTCCGGCAAATTTCTTCAGTATATTGCAAGAATCTTCCAAGGTGGTTATCTTTGATTGTTCACAGACAAATATTTACGAACTTTGGTCGCTAGCAGCCCAAGGATAGTGATCGCCGCAACACTTTTCCGCCAAGGTCATACGAGGGCGGGAAATAAACATCTGAATTTTGCGTAACCTCATGTAATCGCGTTTTGTTATGTAATCCTTTAAACGTTGCCGAAAAATATTCGTGTTCCCGGGCCTGGTAAGAGGCCAACTTGGTACATACATGCGCAGTGAAATGAAATGAAGGTCACAGTTATTGTATCCTGGCGAGGTTCATGAAAATCTATGTCAAGCTAACCTTGATTGGGAGCGTCCATACATATTTTAGGGTGACCAGGGGAACACATAATGCTTTGAGACAGAGTCTTGTTTCTGACCATGGACGGTAGGACAAGCTATTAACAAGTATCATGGACGAATATGGCATGTAAAAGTGTATGGACATGGTTCAAAACCAATTTTGTACTTTTTGTTTAATTTTTAGTTACTTCTAATCATTATCATCTTGATTATAACGACAGGCTGCATTCACTTGCAAAGTGGCGAATGAGTACCACCGACAAGTTTTCATGTAATTTGGTGGGGGCAAGAGATAAATTCGAAAGAAACAGTTCCAACTTTTCAACGAGTCTGAAGAAAAACTGGTTTAAATTACAGTCCTTGGTGTGTGTATTTAGATCTGATTTTATATTATAACGTCGAGTATCTCGATATATATATATATATATATATATATATATATATATATATATATATATATATATATATATATATATATATATGTATGTATATATATATGCCTATATGTATATATATATATATGTATATATATATATTCTCTAAATACCCACTGTGCTTGAAATCTTTATCATGTTTCGATTTTTATAATATCAAGTATCTCGATATATATATATATATATATATATATATATATATATATATGTTATATTGTATTACATAGGCCTATATGAACGGGAGGGGGGGGGGCAGGGGGATAGGCCCTAGCTATCGTGCGTGTAGAGCAGCCAAATTTGAAAATGCACTCGTAAACTATCCCGTTTAATTATGCCCCAAACCGACATCACGTCACCAGTGAATACGTGTAGTTCAAAACAAAAGTTCTGACAAGCACGTGTTAATTCGTATTGAAAAGATGGAA